>JARYHS010011408.1:257887452-257980380 GCA_031002005.1 Vandiemenella viatica | reverse complement strand
CCGAACAACTCAATCACTGTTTTAGTGCTATAGCTAACTACAAACCTGAGTGGCGCTTTGTCATAACAACTCGCGTCTGTTTAAAAAATTTCGAATTGATCTCTGCTAAACGTATAACTGAGATAGCTATGCTTCATCCAGGCGTTTTTGCGTAGTACGAATACTGCTACAACAAAAAACAAGCTCTTTGGATGAGTAAATAGATCATACTGCTTCAACCTTCCACCATTCAATTTCTTATCTAGTCGGAAGACTCAACCAGTTCCATAAATACAAATATGTTGTGTTCCTAAACGCATTTCAGATTGAGTCATCCACATAACCTACTTTGATGGAAAAAAAATAACGAGTACACACACGGGTGGAATGCAACGATATATACGCCTTGTGATGGGCCAACATATCTAGTAATTTGAATATTAGACGATGGGTGCAGTGGCGTATCCAGGAATTTGTTTTTTTTTGGGGGGGGGGGACTGGGATTTGGTTTGGGGGGGCTTGAATCGGGGAGGAGGGGTTCGCCGACAGAAATCTTTCAAATATTTTGCAATATCGAGCGCTGAGAAAATGCTTGGAAGCAAAGAATTAATATTTTAGTAACCACTTTTAAAACAAACAAAAAAAGTTTAATTTTTCTGGCATCTGTCGAAACACGAAACGTCCTTGCTTACTCATATGAACAAAACAAAACCTGTGATAATTCGTGTTCATATCTGGGCTCGAACATAAGAGACAGAATTTTCGCGGCCAGTGTTGTAAGCATTAAGGTACCATACCCGTCACCTAAAGAAATAAAGTGATGCGGTTACAAATCCTCGTCTGACCATACTGATTTCGTTTTTCCATCAATGTTGCCACCTTAGCGATTTTGTCACCAGGTTTAGTGAATTTTGAAGTTCGATAACGATATTCTTAAACATGTTATCGCTAAAAGAAGTATTTGGTGATTTTTACTGCAAAAGACCTCATTACTTACCGATGTCTTAAAACCAGACATAAAACGTTGTACTGACTTCACTATCAAATTCGCGAAAGAGATTCAGGACAGACTTCCTTTCAACTAAATTATTTTGGAAAAAAATGTGTCTTTTGAGTGTGGCAAAGGCAGCGAAATCTTAGATCTTGCCTCAGAACTCGTACTTGATGTAGAAAAAATTGACAAAATCATACAGGTATGGCATGGTATTAGTTATGTTCAATGGAACGCTACGAAATATGTCATTGAATTTTGAAAATACAGGGCGTTCGCCGGAAAACGCTACCCTCCCAGTCTGTTGCCGTCGGCAACTTGCTCGGTCAGTGGACCCAGCAGTTTCCGCCACACGCCACCGTGAATCACCGCACTGTTTAACACCTCCGCTGCCCCAAACAGTGCAGTGCAGTGACCCTTACATTGTTAAGAACGGTTTCTTTGCATTGTAGATAGTTTGTGACTTCAGTCTCTTATTAATCAGTGTTGTGAATAAACGTTTCTTTGCGGTTTGGCTGGTTTGTGGCTTCATACTCTTATTAATCTGTACCGTGTTTGAGTGTGAGTAAAATTATGGTACGTTACAGTTTGCAACAAAGAATATTTCTCTACGATACATATATGAAGAAGAAGTCGTTTAAAAAGTGTCGCAGTAAATTTCGTCGCGAATTTCCTGGCGCTTTACTGCCAGCTAAATCAACAATTCTGCGTCTGGTTAAAAAAGTAAGAGAAACGGGTTCATTTTTTAACAAAAAGAGACTGTCGGTCAACCGTATTCTCACAGAGGAGAAAATTGACGATATCGCTTTTCGACTAGAACAGTCACCCAAAAATCATTAAGTCAGTTAGGGCAGCGTGTGTCTCGAAATATGTTCAGAAGATGTGAAATGTGCATTACACAAGAGGGTCAACACTTCCAGCATCTTTTTATAAGGTAAGCTAATGAATTACGTCACATTAAATGCTTAGCACACAAGTTTATGAATTTTATGAAGCGTAATTATTATGAAATAGTCCGCGGGCCGACGGTCGAACAATGCCGGAAACTGAGCGCTCGCTCGCCTGGGAGCAGTTTCTTCCTTGTAGCGCTAACAGTGGGTTGCGTTTCCCGGCGAACGCCCTGTACAAGAATGCTGCTGGGATAAATACCGTTCCGGAGTTGTCTGATTTAGCCATATCTGCTTTATCGCTTCCTCATTCGGATGCCGGGTAGAAACGATTTTCAGTACCGTGAACATTGTAAAAACAAATTGATAAATGGGATGTCTGTAAATATTCTTAGTAACATTATTTTTATAAAAAATCAGTTAAAAATTGTGAAAAAAACTGCTACAGTTAGGAGCTTAAGGCAGATGCGATTGCAGCAGTTGGGAAAGATGATAAATACCGTTTTAAATTTAACAGTAAGACTGACGATTCATCTCATCCTTCCACATCTGCAAATTCTGAAATTCTAACGACAGACCAAGATGATGATGAAGAAATGTAGATTGAAGAATTTGATGTTGCTTTTTAATACAATGTTGTGTTGAATTTAATGAAAACACTAATTATTAAAATATTTTTATATTAATTGCCTTACCATTTTCCTTTATTTTATTCAGCGATTTCTAGCGAGTCTTTTAGTTCTAAATATCCCATGATCTAGTGAGTTTTGAGATCAGGTCTAGCGACTTTTGTTTTCGTAAGGTGCCAACACTGTTTTCCATGGGTTTTCGAAATCAGGCGAATGGTTCCTTCAAAAGATCCTGACTGGTTTTCATTTCTGTTCCGTGTCCCCCACCCTTTCCCGTCTTTAATGATCTTGAAATCGTAAAATCCGAAGCAAAAGACAACTCTTAGCAATTGTTTTCTAAGCAGATGAACAGCAATACTTTCCCCCAAACTATGTTTTCAGAGAAGAAACTCAAGATACGACCTGAAGTCCCTGGATCTAAAAGTCAACGACTAACAATATAATCTATTGCCTTACATGTATAAAGACCAAGCGTTACCACCCTACTCGTATACTAGATCGTGGGATTAAGCTCTTTGCAGGCAATAATCTTTCTTTGTGTACGAGAAATCAATGAATATTTACGAAATTTCAATACATCCAAACGCACCGTGGTCAAGCAGGTGCAGTGAGAGCACGTCAGCAGTATGGTAGCGTCCATACATCACGTAGCTCCATTTTGATCTAGGAATTAAAAAGAACTTTTTAAAATTCTATATGTGGAGCACAGCACTTTACGGTAGCGAAACATGGACTTTAGGAATACCGAAAAGAAAGAAACTTGAAGCATTTGAAATGTGGTGCTGCAGAAGAATGCTGAAAATTAGGTGGACAGACAAAGTAAGAAATGAACGAGTTTTGGAAATGATGGGTGAGAAAAGAAGTTTATGGAAGAAGCTTACAGGAAGAAGAGACAGGCTGGCAGGTCATATTTTGAGACATGCTGGATTGGTTAATTTGTTAGTGGAGGGAACAGTCGAAGGTAAGAACTGTAGAGGTAGACAGAGATTAGAATATATGAAGCAGATATATGAGGACGTGGGTTGTAAGGGGTATGTAGAAACGAAGAGGTTAGCACAGGATAGGAAGGGATGGAGGATTGCATCAAACCAGTCTAAAGACTGTCGACCTCCCCCCCGCGTAGCCCAACGTATCTTTTGCCTCTATTTCCCCCCCTCCCCGCGTGCAACGTAGCTTTTTTACTATTGATTTATGAAGACATTTTCTACGGTTTTCTCTTGTCAGACTATCGTAAATTACATACGGAGATAATTGAATGACGGAAATAAATGTTCACATGCTGTTTTGCGTTTTGTGCCATATTTTAACTGTGACAAATAATATAAAGGAAAAACTACGTGGCTTGACTCGGGAGACTTCGTCCCCCCCCCCCCCCCTATGTAGCCGAGCGTAGCTTTCCAGGCAACCCCCCCCCCCTAGACCGAGCCACGTAATTGATAGACGCTCTCAATGATATCCCCTTCTAAGAACCTTTGTGGTTACATCTTTTAGGCGTTTTTTCTTAAGTGAATGCTACCAACTTTCTAACCCATAAACTACACACACTCTTTATTCTCTTGACTGTCTGGTTGACGCGGCGTCATTGCGAGTAAAGTCGACGTTTCAGTTGTCATACTGCGACCTTCTTCCTGGGCATAACTGATTTATACGCAACTAGGTGACCCGACAGACAATGTCATGTCCAAATTTCAATAAAAGCTGTTTGGATTGCGTAAACAAAGTAAAAATGAGAAAAAAAACGTATTTCTGAGCGATCATTGTATTTATTAATGACTAGTGTAAGCCCGTGACCGTTTTTTGCGTATCGTCACGGGTTTAGAATAATTCCAGTTTGTAGGATGAAAGATTATGACAGGTTGACCTGATTTGACCAAATATAAACTCGACCTGTGTTTCAGGGTGAATAAAATCTCTGAGCTTAGAAGCATTAATAGAGGTAGGTATTAAACACGAGCAGGGACGACAAGGCAATCGTATAATTGCTTAAATACAATCTTGCCTTCTATTTGACCCTTAAAGTTCACTCTGCAAAATTTAAAAAAATACAGTTTGCTTCGAAAGCATCACGTTGTTTTTTATTGAGACTGGGTCAACACTCGTAATCATGGTCATAGTATCTGTAACTTAATACACATTCCATATGTTTAAACAGTTGAGCAACTCCGAAGAAATGAATTTCCAGAATAGTTGATTCGGTAACATATTTGGTCTGATGTTCACTTAAAATATCCTAATAACTCACGTACAGCGAACGTGAACAAAGACCATTGACGAAAGTTGTCAGTAAAAAACTTAGAAATCAAATAAACCTTAATGCACAAACATTGGTCAAGCAACAACATTAGTGAAAGTTTTAATTAAATTTAAATTTATCCCAAGCCGGAATGATAATTGGCATTCGTGGCTAAAGCAGGGTCCATAAGTAATTTAATTTTTTTAAAGTTTTTTAAAGTTGCTTTCATTAGCAACATGTTACTGAAAAGCAGATCCACGTTTTTTCAGACGTGAAGTTCATCGATATTTTTTTAACTATGAAACGCTACGAAAAGCAAACTTAATGAATGTATTATGGCAATTAATTTGGTAGCAGATGCTTAGCTATTAAATTGTGGATAGAACCACGAATTTCTTCTAATGTTATCTCTGGTCGCTGTTTTTCGAGCGAAGGCTGACACGTGACACCGTTCTCCGGCCAATAGCTATCGCGGTGAGTGAATGAGCTTACTAAATTATATAGTGGAATGTATCCATGGATATTCAATTTGAGAAGGAGTACATTCAGATGTACACCAAAGAAAAATTTTACATCTGAGATTAATTAATTCTGCATACAATGCTGAAATTCCGGAAATGTGTGATGTGCCTGGAATGTTATCGACTTGGAATCATACGGTTTTGTTTCAAAATTTAAATCACAATTGAATTAAGCCAGGATTTCATGTTAACCAATTGATTTATTTTCTTCCATCAAATTTGAAATCTCAATGAATCTCAAGGTGTTTATTTACCTTTCGAAGTCGATCTTCCCACCACTAAACCGGTTTTGATTGTTTTATACATCTTGCATCGTTCGGTCTAATGCCTCAAAAGACTTCTTATGTGCCATCGTACATTCATCCCAAACGATCAATTTGCATTGCTGCAAAATCTTTGGCCATCGCGCAATTCTTCGAAAGGTTGTACGTTGATGTTTCATTGATTTACATATCCTGCGGCAACTTGATGCTGAATGAGCTGTTTTACCGTCTCCAACAACGCAGCTGCAATTCCTGATGAAGCAAGTGCAAGGACGATTGGGCGCTGTCATATTTAATTGAAGTAATACCCTGTTCGTTATATCATCAAGCCCATGTAATCAATTAATATCAGTGGAATAGAAATAAAATAACTACTTTTGTTGGACAGAAACAATACCAAAATAAAAAATAAGATAATTTTATTTTAATTTAGGCAGATTTTTCTCCAGATCTACCAGATCTTTTCCAATATAAAACATTCAATTGAGTTATTTCCATCCCGGGAGCATAACGAACAAAATAAAAAAAAGAATTACGCATATCCACCGTTCGAATTATGAGTTATAGTTTTGAGTTCAAACAAAAATACCATAGAAAAAGACACACACTCAGTTTTTCACGAATTTTCCAATTTACTTGGCAACTATTCTAATTTTTCTTTCACTAAAAACCTCATTTGGACTATTACGAACGTTATTTAAAAAAATAGCCAAAGATTACATAGAAAAATGCACTTTCAGTTTTTCCAGAATTTTTGGAGCAACTATTCCATTTTTCTCTGTCTAAAAACCTTGTTTGGTCTATTACGAACTTTTATAAAAATTAGCCAAATTGGTCCATAAAAAGTACTTTCATATTTCCCTGACTTTTCCAATCTCCGGGTAACTTTTCAAATGTTTCTTTCTCTAAAAACATTACTGGCATTATTATGAAAATTAAAAGAAAATTAGCCAAATCGATACATAGAAAAAAGCACTTTCAGTTTTTCCAGAATTTTACAGTTTTCCGTACAATTTTTCCAATTCTTCCTTCATTAAAAACATTTTTCGGACTATTATTAAAATTAAAAAAAAAAGAAGTTAGCCAAATCATTCACAGAAAAAGCACTTTCAGTTTATTCCGAATTTTCCGAACAATTTATACAATTTTTCTTTGTCTAAAAACATTTTTCGAACTATTATCAACATTTAATTAAAAAAAAATATTCAAATCGGTCACAGAAAAAAGCACTTTCAATTTTTTAAGAATTTTCCAATTTTCCTGGCTACTTTTCCAAATCTTCTTTCTCTAAAAACCTTATTCAGACTAATATGAACATTTTAAAAGGAAAAATAGCCAAATCGGTACACATAAAAATGCAGTTTCAGTTTTTTTCGCGAATTATTCATTTTTCCGGGCAACTTTTGAAATTTTTCTTTCTCTAGAAACCTTATTCGGACTATTATGAACGTTTTAAGAAAAATTAGCCATATCGGTTCATAGAAGCGCCTATTCCTAAACTGTCCCCTCTACGAAGAGGGAAACACGTTAGTATGTAAAGTTTTAAAACCTACAAGCCAGAGTTTATCGATCCACGGAATTATCTGTACCACTCCATACTGTAATAGGATGACCAAAATGGGTCACCTATACAATTTTTAAAGCCTTAAAACACTCGCCATTACGCATTTATTCAAAATATTCGCCTGTGTAAAATCTCGAGACGACCGTTGAGGGGAGTTCAGTGGATCTAGGGAGCGTCCATAAACCGCGCAGCTACATTTTGGCCTCCTTTGAAACTCCCCCCCTCCCTCTCCCCCAAATAGCCTGACGTGGCTTTTGCCTCTACTCCCCCCTCCCCCCCACCCTCCCCGTGGCAGGTAGCTATTTTCCCTGTTGATTCCAGAAGACATTTTCTCTTGTCAGATACCGTAAATTACTTACGGAAATAATTAAATGACGGAAATAAATATTCACATGCTGTTGAGTGTTATGTACCATATTTTAACTGTGGCAGATAATATAAATGAGAAGCTACGTGACTTGGCTCGGACCCCCCCCCTCCCCCCACGTAGCTAAGCGCAAAGGTAACCCTCCCCCCCCCTCCCCCTCCTTAGACCGAGTCACGCAGTTCACGAACGCTCCCCTAACGGTGTCGTATACCTGCCTATCCCGCACACAAGGTGGGTCCTCCCGAATTAAACAAAGGGTGAGCACTCCACTGGTACCAGCGGCAGTGTATTCCCAGAGAACTATAACTTACAGGTTGTGAGCTCTATAGACAAACAAAATGCCAGCTTCGCCTTAAGACACTGAACGGCTGTGAAGGTTTCAAAATCTGGAACGCCGAAAGCTCGCGAGATGTAACGATATTTCCCAAGGGAGCGTCCATAAACCACGTAGCTCCATTTTGATCTCCTGTGAACCCCCCTCCACTCCCCCCACCCCCCATGTAGAACCACGTGGCTTTTGCTTCTACCCCCCACCACCACCCCACGTAGCACATATCTTTTTCGCTTGTGATTCTGGAAGACATTTTGTACTGTTTTCTAGTGTCAGACTATTGTAAATTACAAACGAACATAATTAACTGAGGGAAATAAATATTCACATGCTGTTGTGTGTTTTGTTCCTCATTTTAACTCTGAAAAATGTTATTAAAGGAAAGCTACGTGGCCTGGCTCGGAAACTCTCCCTCTCCCCAAGGAGCTTAGCGCAGCCTTCCAACCAACCCCCCTCCCCCTCCCTCGACCGAGCCACGTAGTTTGTGCACGCTCCCAAAGGTAGATATGCAGCTCCGCCCAATACAAATTGCCTGATGATAGAGGGTATCTCTATGCGAGGCAATGAACGACACTAAAAATATCATACTACCTAAAATTCTGTGAATTTTGTTTCCTATGTCACCAAGTACTGATGAAGGAGTGTGCATTGGTAAAAATGAAGGGATGAAGTCGGACAAGCTGCAAGAACGACATTTAGGAGAAGGGGTCTTAAGTTGTCAGCCTCCAAAAGAGAGCAGCCGCCCTCTAATCACGAGTACAAGCTGGTGTACTGGCGATCCAACGTAAGCGGACAATATGGCACTGTCTGACTGTGTTTTGCATAAGCATTTACAAGCGACTGTTAGCTTGAATTGATGCTAGCTCCTATTGCATCAGAACAGCCTTCGCCGGCGCAAGACATCTCACATTTCAAAGAACTAAACAGTGTGTGCACTTTCTGTTCATTGAGTTTAACGGCCTTGACAAGGAAATTTGCACGATTAGGAGTATCTTCTCCGAACATTAACGGGGCTATCATTTTAAAAGTCGTGAGCATTAATGGTATTGAAAGGCAGACCATGTCCTATATGACACACAATCACTTATCTTTGTGAATGTAAACTTTGAAGCATTATTCACGCTTGTTTGATTATTGTAACGTAACATTATGTAGTAATGGTCGTTATATATTTATAACAAGTCAATTTGGTCGATAACTTCAATGAAAAGTATTTTAATTGTACTACTTGTGATAAACGTGTGATGATTCATAGTTTTTATTAATTGCTGGCTCAATGTAAGACGGGGCATTGTTTTGAATTATTAATAATTTTTGCATTCATATTAGCTGTAAATGCACCTCAATCTGTAGGCCTTATGGGTAACCAATAAATGTCTACTTTTGATAATTTCGTTCGCAAAAAGCAATTGTCGCCTTTCACCTTTTTTCCTTGGGTATAATAATTTCGCAATTCACAATTGATATAAAATAATAAATATGCAAATTACAATTTATTCATTAATTTCATAATTAATAATGTTACAAAGGGGAATGAAATTCATTAAATTCATAATCAATAACTAGAGAAATTATGATTTCCAGGTCATGCCGTTATACATTAGTGGAAGTGCTAAGTGGTTTACTGGCAGAAATAGTACGACGAAAACGAGGAGTTATCATCATCTAGCAAATAGACGCAACACAGGCCTCTGTAGTGAGCTGTGACGGAATTTGTACGCAGCCGCTAATAAGGTTTTCTGTCTGACAATTAACGCAACACGTTTCAGAGTTCGCCGGTCCGAATTAGTTAGTAAGTGGCCTGCAGAGATGATGGGGCTCAGTGTTTCCCTGACAATTCCACTTGACAGTGGCATCTCGAATTGCAGACGAACATTTCAAGTGCTGAGGAATGTCTCTGATGGAATTTACGAGGAGCTCCCAACATGCCCTTTTCGAAGCCACACAACTCTCCGTTGGTTAATTATAGCATGTGGGTCAAGCATTTTCATAATGGCTATATAAACTAATCGTATTGTTCTTGTACGCAAAACAACAGTCACACGACGTAGAATGATGTGAAAACACTTTGCTCTTACAGCAAACAACATGACTAACAGTCTGTTCGAACAAAAGTGTTCAGTTTGTAAAATGAGCTTAGTGCTGTTAAAATAATAAATAATTTCTGGATACGGACAAGCGGTTCATAGAACCCAATTTAGTGAGCTAAAGATCAAAAGATCAAAAGAGTGAGAGAAAAGTTGGAACGTTGTATTCTGTGACGTGAAAGTCTATCTATGCTTACGCCTAAATTTTAACAAAACTTCGACGCCAGAAATTTCTCAGAGTATACATACCGCTAGCCACTATAATTTAATTAAAATATATCAATTATATAAGGTTGAGAACGTTAGTATAATTACTGTACGTTTTTCTAAGAAACAAAGAAAAAATGTAGGCAAAGCGATAAATGGAGTAAAGAAAATTATTTTAATATATAATACTGAAGAGAATATAAAGACGAATTTCGAAAACTTAAATGATCTACGAAGTACAAAAAAATTAAAATAATAATAATAATAAAAATTATAAGTATTTTGCACAATTGGATCTAAAAAGTATAAAACAATGCAAACAAAAACTTATTAACCCTGTCTCTGAAATTCAATGAAAATCTAGATCTTCAGTTTACTACGTACACTGTTGGTGTTGTTGTAACAACAGAGCAAAGATATTATTTGATTTTTTCAAATACAGGCACATAAACATCATGGCGCAAATATTCTGGAGCAACTTCTCAGGAGCTCAGGTCTTCAAATAATTTTTTTTTAACTGCCATATTCTCCACGCTAGCCGCAAAAGAGTAAACATAAGAATAGACAATGAAGCAACACTACAAATTGCAGCATTCGTCTCCTTGGAGATGCCCCATCTGACTCTCTGGCAGTCGGCTAGCCGATGGCTGCCGGGTCACAAGTTATCGCGGCGGCAGCGAGCCCAGAAGCAGGTGAGACATTCATCTAGACTCGTACTAATTTTTTTTTACTCAAATTGTTTCCAAGCAATAAAGGGGTTTCGCTTTAGTACAATCGTCAAAGCCACGGAGTAGCAGTCCATATGAAGTCTTATTTCTCTAAGTTGCGCCGTGTTACGGCTAATATTAGTTCCATATGAAGATTGGATTTGGATAATCGCGTATCATTTAATAATTTCATAAATAAATATTTTATTACAACAGCCAAATATTCCTACTTTATTTACAGAGATTGTCAGGCACTCAAATAAGCAATAACATTCTTTTTGCAAGAGTTTTTGAATGAGTCATAAGAGCAAGAATTGGAAAGATGGTATAAAAGGGAAATATTAACTAACTTACATTATTTTTTCAGGAACACCTTAGAAAGTTGTGCTAAATCATGGAAAATTGGCTTGATAGGATCGACTTCGGAACTTTGTAGCTTAGATCCGACTGTTATCTCACCCATAAAAGCCAATCAAAATGGTGCAGTCGCTCTTTCCTGTGTTGTGACGCTACCCATGGTTTAATTTCATTTAATTTAATTGCAATGGAGCACAGGCTCCGGTGGCAGTTTCCCTACACACCCATCTTCCCCCTATCCTACACCTACCTACATTTGCCCTCTACAAATTTTATCTTTAAATTCTTTCAAAGTTTTCGGTAAATTATTCATCATTTCTCTTGGTAACTCATTCCAATCCCTGACACCCTTACCTAAAAAAGAGAGTCTTCCTACACCCTTGTGCCTGAAATCGAGTGCCAGCTTGTGGTCATGGTCATCTTTTCCCTTCCATGCACAACTTTTTCATACCTATTGCAATATCTTTCCATGCCTCATCGCCAGTATATGCCCTGTACACTCCCATGACCCTCCTCATTCTCCTCCTGTCTTGCAATGAATCCCATTCCAGCTCCTTTATCATATCCGTCACTGATTGCATTCTGCGATAATTTCCAGAAACAAATCTAGCAGCCCTTTTTTGCACCCTCTCCAACTCCTGTATTTGATACGTAAAATGAGGGTCCCATACTACACTACCATATTCGAGCAATGGTCTGACCGAAGTTTTGTAACCCAATTCCTTGACTTCTCTTGTACATCCCCTCATCACTCTCTCCAACAAGTGCAGAACTTTGAAACCTTTTCCTACCACCTTTCCTATGTGTCCTGCCCAGTTAAGTTTGTTATCAAAAGTAATTCCAAGATTTACAAATATGAGTACAATTGAAGGCAAATAACTAAAAACTGCATATAAATTGAGTAACATCAAAACCTTAGATTAACTCATCATAATACATTAAGTTTGGCCATAATACAACCGAAGGAAATGTTGCGGTCGTCAGCGCATTTCCTGGAATCTCCTGAAAAACATTTACTGTTGAATACCAAAGATAATCCAGTCCAGACGTACTTTTTCATTCACTTGTGGATTACTGTACGATCTTCTAATATTCATAGATGGAAATGACACGAAAGGATGTAATACTACAAAAAACCAATTCGTTGAAAAATAATAATAATTAAACCATTTTTCCATCCTTCCAGTGTTATGTAGTACTAATTACACATTCAAACTTTCACTCTTCATTCTATTATTCTGCTACTAACAGTATCGTTGTTGTGACTATAAGCTCATTCCATAGATTACACTTTAATGCATTGTATAAAACATGGAGGAAGGAATAATATGGAGACGACGCAAGAGACCTTTACCACGCATGGGAGTGAAGCAGGCCGGCGGAGGAGTGGGGGGGGCATGGCCGGAGTGGTGGGGGCTTGACCGCTTCCCAACAAACACGGGGAATATGTACAAACACCTCAAGGGGACTCTAGGATAAACGTGACGCCGCAATCTGGTGATGGATTATTATGTAACTTGATGAGACAAATAAAAAATGAAGAATAAATTTTTTTGATATCCTGCTTAGTTTTCGAGATATTCTGTCTCAAATGTGAAATGGTTTTGGTTGAAATTCAGAAGAAAAAATTATTCAAAGTCAAATTTTATGATGAATTTTTATTTAAAAAGACGAGACAAATAAAAAATAAAGAGTAAAATTTTTCGATATTTCACCTAGTTCTCGAGATATACTGTCTCAAAAGTGAGGTGTCTTGAGTTGAAATGCAGAAGAAAAATTTCGCAAAAGTCAAATTTAATGATGGATTCTTATGTAACACGACGAAAAAACTCGATAATAAGGAATAAATGTTTTCGATATCTTGCTTAGTTTGGGGGATATACAACATCCAAATTGAGGGGTTTAGGTTTGGATGCAGGCTGGACCAAAAATTAATTCTGTCAAAGCCACAATGATTACATGGTTGACATGCAGAATGGATATTTCAGTTTTATTACTACCACTTGTGGTTAGTCTGAAATGTGTCCTAGACCAGAAAAAAAGTAAGAGGACCCACTATAGGGATGAGCAACCCAGACATTTTGTAGGCTGGTACCAGAAATAAAATGTTTATTCAGTCACCTTAATGAACATTTTCTTGATCAAGATGTGTTGTCTAATTTCACAGCCCTACTTATTAGGACAATTGTAAAAAAATTATCTCTCAGTTAGATTTAGATAGGGGGGGGGGGGAGAATGTTGTACAAAAAAAAGAGACTAAATTAGAAATACATTCCCCAAATTGATTTTGTTCAAAGGTCAATAACTTCTTTATTTATGAAGCCCATTTTTATTTCTGCATGAACCTGTTTCGACATAAATAGATGAGAAAGATTTCAAAATCGGTAAAAATAGGTATAGACGTATTTACAAACAGAAACAAGTCTTATATGAAGCTTTAAAAATAACCTAAGTCAATGGCCTGAAATAGCTATTTAAAAAATTAATAAAACTCACAGCTTCTCACATAACAGTTAATTTCATCATCCATTGTCAGTATAATCAGCAACGTGACGAAAGAAATCGTAATAGTAAATTCACTGAATCGCGAAGTAAAACACGCCCCTTTAAATCTCATTTTAAACACTCGTTAAAAAATAATGCTAGTCTATTATGTGCAAAATAGCAAGTTTGCTGATTTTCTACACTACACCAAGAAAAATTTGAGAACAAAGTCATCCCATTGAGAGCTATGACTAAATATTTATAGACGTGCTGCAAAGTTTGCGGTGTCTACCGCTCACTTCAACAACGATAATTACAATTCAACTTACTTATGAAATGATATTCCAGGTTCTTTCCTGTCTGGCCTATTTGTGCAACCGTACGCAACACAAGCTGGCATTTTTAAACACTTATACACAATACTAAATGAAATAATCACTGCATCTACCACAATGTGAACACCTTAATTGTTGGGAAGCGCCATATGGTCGCTGCCGGTGCTGCCACCATGCGGGAGAGTTTAGTGCTTGCTTCACCGATTTAACGTCACTTCTCCTCCATATAATTCCTTCCTCCATGGTATAAAACCGTTAAAGAGGTAAACTATATCAATGGATGGTAAAAATATTGGTAACATTGCTGTATCAAAAGTTCTACCTACGGAAATGATTATTATTTGTAAGCAAAGCTGAGAGGCGTTAAAACAAATGTTATTAATTTTAATATTGAGTAAACATTCGAATAGTCGAACATTACAATTATACCATTGAGTGTAATCTCTGATGTTTTCATCGTCTGTTTTGATTTGAGTTTATTACACGGAAAGTTTCTGGGAATCATCTGAATTATGAGAAATGTGTGACCGCTGGCTATTAAACCGGAAACTCCAGTGTCTATTACCGGTAGCGATTTGATGTTTGTTTGTCACACAGTCCTTTACTGTGTCCAGTGATCCTCGCGAATAAAAAGAAAACTAATGACTGGTTTCCGTTCCCTCATTATTTTTATTGTTTCTGCGTGCCATAGAAAGCAGCAGTGAAGCACAGCATTTATCATCATCTGACCTACACAGCTAGATATCCTGTCCAGATTACCCCCTTTGCCATTTTAATCCAATTTTACAATTTTATGTCATCTACAAATAAAAAAACTTTTGACTATAAACCATCAACACAATTATTCATTAGAATACTGAACAGCAAACAAAACATTGCCACAATACTGTTTTCACTTTCACCTTTTTCGATACTGTATTTCCTACCCTACCTCTGTGTTTTCTATCATTTAAAAAACCCGCTAGCTAAGCAAGTTATAACAGTATAATTAGGGGATTCTACGATAACCGTGACGCCGCAATTTGATGATGGATTCTTATGTAGCTCGACGAGACAAACGGAAAGTAAAGAATAAATTTTTTTGATATGTCGCTTAGTTCTCAAAATATTGTATCTCAAAATTGACGTGGTTAGGTTGCAATGCGGCCTGGACCAGAAGAAAAATTTCGCCACAGCCAAATTTGATGACGAAATCGAAAATAAAGATTTTTTTTATATCTTGCTTAATTCTCGAGATAATGTCTTTCAAAAGTGAAGAGGTTCGGGTGAAATCCGGCCTGGCAAATATATTTATATATATCACCTAAACTACTATATCTACACGGTGGAAATGCACTGTAGGTATTTTATTTTCCTCCTACTGGTTGTTGTCTGGTTGAAATGCGGCCTGGACCAGAAGAAAACGTCATCAAAGGCACAAGGAACTATACCCATAATTGATTTTTAAAATGCTATATCTCGAAAACTAAGCGAGATATCAAAAACATTTATTCTTTATTTTCGATTTGGTTCGTCGAGTTCTACAAGAATTCATCATCATATTGTGGCGCCATGGTACTGTTATGGACATCAGCCTTACAATAAACTTTCTTGCTTGGCTGGTTGTTTATGACTTCATTTCTATACATTTATTATTAAAAGGCTTATTGGGTACGGCTGCCAGTCTATAAAAACTACTCCTTAGCGCATAACAAGTGGGTAGGATCAACACAAATGATAACACAGAAGTCTTATTTGATTAACAACTGTGTCCACAAACAATTTATTGTGTTCGCGCTGAAGATAAACATCAGACAAAAAAATGAGTATTAGGTAGAGCACAATGGTCTTAGTCAACACACTATAAACATGTTCTGCTTCATTAACGTCTTGTGTCGTACACAGCTTTCACACATAATTCTACTATGGTCTTCCACCATTATTCACTTTTACGATCAATGTCGACACGAATCGAACAACAAGAAAACGCAATGATAGCAGATGTATTACTTTACCTGGTCGAGTCTGTTGATTTCTCCCCTGATGCCTCTACTACCTCCAGTCCAACGATTATTATTATTTCGTATCAGAAACATACAGTTACACAATCACAATCATCAAATTATAATCGACCAGAACTTGGCCACTTCCAGTGCATTTTCTGAGGCCTCATACAGTTCGGCTGCCGAACAGGATGCTGGACACAGTTGACACTGGAGCATGTGCTGGACAGTCTGGTCCTCACCGCAGTCGCACTCGATATCACTGATCTCAGTATAGCCCCATCTTGCTAAATTCACTTTGCATCTGCCCACTCCTGATCTCAGCCTATTCAAAGATTTCCACTTCAACCATCCCTTGTCATAACCAGGTGGCAAAGATTCAGACACTCTTCCCCAGCCATGAGGAAGGGGAGCCTTAGCTTCCCACAGTTGTAACCTGGCTTCTTCAGTTGTTGTTGTAAGTTCCTGAGATATTCTTAGGAAACTTTTCCTGGACTTCAATCTTAGCCTGTGAGGGATATACCCATATAGTGGATGAGATTTTTCATGGTTCACTTTCCTCCTTTCCTTGTTCACTGCTATTTCCCTTCGAACAGAAGGTGGTGCTATTCCTGCGAGACGGGGGAGCCATTCGACTGGAGTTGATTTTAAGCAGCCTGTTATGATTCTGCACGTGTCATTAAGTGCAATGTCTACTTGTTTGGCATGGGTTGAACTGTGCCATACGGGACAGGCGTACTCTGCAGCCGAATAACATAGTGCTAAGGCAGAAGTTCTAATTGTTTCAGGTTGGCTGCCCCACTGCGATCCAGCCAGTTTTCTTATGAGATTGTTCCTACTGGAAACTTTCAGCTTGGAGTTCATGCAATGTTTCCTGAATGTAAGTGGTCTGCCAAGGGTCACTCCTAGATATTTTGGAGTATCACAGTGTTCTAGTTCGACCCCCGACCATGTTACCTTTAACCTACGATTTGTTTCTTCATTTTCGATATGTGAGCTCATATTGATAGGCGGCTTTTCTCTTCAGTTATAATTAGTTTATTCCTATCTTCCGCTATCCTCAACAGAGCCAATATACAATTAGTTACTCGCTTAAAACTGTTTTTTCACTTAACCAAGGGAGAACCGTGTCCATTTTTGTAAATGAAATTTATGTAGACTTACTAGCTGATACCTGCGACTTCGTACGCGTGCATTAAGAATTTTGTCGCCAAAATTGAATATAGAAATCTGTTGGTAACGTAAGATTGGTCCCAAACAACACCGAGTTGGCAAAAATATGACAGGAAAGCCATCACGATATCATTCTACCGTCGAATCTGTCTCATGTAGAGAATCAATTTCCAACATATTTAAAAACAGAAAACCAAGCGAAGGTACGGGGATGTGGGGTAGGAGGAGGGTTAATTAAGGGCTAGCTTTATTTCAGCTTGGTCTTTTCTTCTTTCTTCAGCATGAGCATCCGATTCTTGGGTTCTAATAACTTTAGCTGCTCGTACTCTGCTAGAGCTATACCATATGCCAGTTTACGCACGCAAGGTATGTAAAAAAATAATGCAAAATAAACAACATTTAAGCAGGCACAAAGTAATAGTACAGAGAAATAGGCATCTATAATGAATAATGCGTTTTGTCTCTAAACGAAATTTACTAACAATTCATACACTAAAATAATTCGCGAGAAGCACAACTTGAGCAACCGACGTAACATAACAGACTAACACACACGTCCGTCTCTCTGTCACCATTCTAAAAGTTCTCAAAATTTCGTGACTACGACTGTTATTAATACCGAAAAAAAAATGTCCTGTGCCCTTTCCACAGATACAAAGTATTTGCTTGTCAAATTCCATCACTATCGGTATAGCGATTCAGTCGTCAAAACAGAGTCGTCAAAAAAAGACAGAGACTTACTTCCGCATGTATAATATTATTAGTGCAGATCACACACACACTGAATTTGAGAATAACAACACCTGAAGGATCAATATAACGTAAAAAAGTGTACACCTACTGCATTGTTAGACTACCTACGATTTGCCTCGCATTGCACCCCTTACTTTGTGATATCTACAGTTTAACATGCAATCCGATCAACCGACGGTCCCGGCGTGACTCTGCTTCCACCGGGATTTGAACCGTAGACCACGCTAAAAAATCAGTAAGCAAGAGCTTTAACCACTGAGTTACCAGACCGCTATGCGCATAGCCAGTTCAAAGACTTACACATCCTATTTGTCTGTCTATCGCCGTTCAGTAATTTTTCAAAATTATATGAGAACATGTATGCTATGTCCATCCTAATGCCAATTAGCATCTCCTCGTCAAATTTCATCAAGATCGTATTAACCGTTTAGTCCAAGAAACGTAACAAACGGACAGAGGCAGATAGAGTTACTTTCGTATTTATAATATTAGTAAAATAGACTAGTCAGATTTTTTCGCCCTTATGGAATGGGGCATCGTCAGTGACCTTGATGGTACATACATGGCATTGTTAAGAAATTTACAATATTACTACACATAACTAACTAATAACAAAGTACACTCACGAATTTTGGTTAAGAGCGGCTGTATTTACACTTTGTATAACCCGAACTGTTTCTTTGGTTCCACATTAATCCTATTATCTATATCACACTTTTCAAAATGGTCGGACACAGCAAGAACCTTGTTGTCTGTATTTTATTAAAATATATCTGTGTTTTGTAGTGGTGTCAGTGTTATGATTTACCGTTGTGTGTATTATCTTCATGTACCTTGGTTGTTATTTAATGTTTTGAGCAGTGTTTCATTTGTTAAATGAGTGCGTTCATTAAGTACAGTTTGCTTAGATGCGACGGCTTTGTGAATGTGGTAGCTTTTCTAGGATGTAAGTGGGTGTTTCTTGTGATTGTTTATTTTCAGTATTTTCATCTCTGTCTTTATTGTGGTGAGTTGATGGCTGTGATGTAATAAGTGTTCGGCGAATGTTGAGTGATTTGTACTTGCACTGATTCTGCCAGTGCAGCTCTGGTGCTCCCTGCATAACATAACCTGAAGATGGCGGCAGAGCTAGCCGCCGAAAACTCGTTGTTGTTTTTCTTCAACACCATACGGCGGAGAACCCCATGAAGACTTCATATTACTCGTAAATGATTGCAAGGTGATGCTGCTTTCGGATTTGGAAAACATTCTACACCCTTATCACCTACTACTACAGAAGCTAGGCCACAGAATTACTTCTGTATAAGGCCCTTTCCCATAATTTGTAATAGTCGGATTATCCTCATCAAATGTTTCACGTCTGGGATGTCACAAGGAAGTTTTTAATCTAAGGTAACCGGCACAGTACCTGTAGGTGAAATTTAGTCTGTGGTTTTAAATTATAGACCAAACTTGGAGTCCTATTTGTGACACTACACAATAGATTATACTCTCATCCACAGGTTAAAAACACAGACTTTAGATAAAGCTGACATATTTGTTAGAAATAATTTAATTGCCATCTGTATTATTGAATTTAGCGAAGAATTTCATTCATTCTCAAGGGTCTGAAAGATAGCATAGCAAAAATCATACAAATCATGTGTCAAATCTATGTTTGCAGGTGTGCATTCTTCACAAAAGTAGTCAAGATATCGAATGGACGAATTGATATTTAACTAAATTTAGAATATCGTCTACCATTTAAATTATTAGAAAATGTACGTAGCATACCGCATATCTCGATGTCCAGTTGTAACACTCTTTGAATTGTGGTTCTTCAGACTGTTGTTGATTTTCAGGTGCCTGAATCAGACGCGCAGTGGATAGAGTTGCAGACGATCCTGGTTCACGAAGCGGGTGACACGGGAATGAAAGAACGAGCGACCCGTGAACAGCTGTTCATGGTCCACAATCCAGCTTTCCTGCTTGAAGAGCCAATACTCAGGGAGATTAAGTCAGAGCAAACCAGTATCCGCAAGGAGATATTCCGTAGGACGAATCCAGTCTTCTTATTCGAAGAGCCCCAGGAATGCAATCTCTTGCCACCATTTGAATCTGAAGAGTTCGAAGAAACTTCTCTTTAAATACGAAATCCCGGTTCTACTGCAACATTTTCTAAATTGACTGCAGCATGGTGCTAGTTTTATATTTATATTTATTTACTCTACTTTATACGGAAGTAGTATGTAGAAACATACTAATTAAATATGTACTAATGTAAATACTGATATATGATGCATTGAATAAATCAAGGGGTGGTTTTATAAATCTCACTTAAGAAAGCAACTCAATTATTATTGCAAAATTTCTATAACTCTCCCGCCTACCCATTCAAGAAACATTTTATTGTAATAATGAAACTAAAAAAAAAACCTAAAAAAAACGTGATGCTGTATAAATTGTCGTGCGAGGGTAGAGGGTACGGTTGTGACAGTCGTCATATTAGCCAAACTATAAGGAATACCGGGATGGGGAGGGGATAGAGAGGAGCGGCGTGCCTGATTGAACGTGTTTCATAGTATCGCCTCGCCATCGCGTGACATTAACAATCATAGAGGCCTACATTACTTTTTAATAGTCAAAAGTAAGTGTTTTTATTATATTTCTGTTAATAATTGTTGTTTTATGTGTACAATAGAGTAATGAGTGTTTTTCCTCGTCATAAGTTAAACATTAACAGTTAAATAGCAGTGATTACTTTGCACGTAGTTTATTTTGTATTGTCATGGCGATTGTTGTTTTGCGATGGTGTGCATTGGGTACGGTTGTGATATTTTTTCTGGGTACGGTTGTGACAAGTAATTAATTGTTTTTGATGCCGAGAAAACGCTTGAGGAAGACCGACCGTTGTACGAGGCACATTAGTCATGGTTATTTTTGCAGCAAATGCTTTGGGAAATACTTCACTTATATTTCAAAGGGTTAGTTATCTCGTTCATTTTGTTAGCTACGGGCCGGTAGGATCGATTGGGACTGCAAATCCTTCAGGCTGGATACATTGTTCCTAGGATATCTCGAACATTTTAAGAAATTTTCTAATGCTTCTCCAACGCATTGAGTCTTATTAGTGCTGGATAACCATTCCTCGCAAATTCACATCAATACATTGATTTTTTGTAAAGAAAATGGAATCAGTTTTCTCTCGTTTCCTCCACACCGCTCGTACAACCTGCAGCTCTTGGATGACCTGTCTTCGGACCCTTAAAAAAATCTTCTCCTACTAATACTACTTGTGATGGATAGATGCGGAGTCACAGTGACAATCTACGATATACCAGGTATTATCAAAATTAACTAGATCAACACTTTTATAATAATTATTGATGCTACAATGCCTTATTAGTTATAAGTGATTAAAGTTTTCCCAGATTAATTTCTATTATGACGTAAAAATTAATTTTTTCCAGAAGAAGATTATGTGTTTAATAATATTTGAAATAAAAGTGATTTTAGACCATTTTGTTGAATTTTTGAACCTGTTACTACCGACCCCAAGCACTGTCACAACCGTCCCTGGGGTGTGGTCGGTTGTGACATTTTTATAATTTGTTGCTATGATTTAACCATTGTACTTAGAGACAAAACTTTAGTATTTATACGTAGGAAAATGTACATTTTATTATAAAAAACACCTTTCTTCCAGGTAAATGGCATACTTAGAAAATTATGAGCAATCAAATGAAAATTGTCACAACCGTACCCTGTCTCCCATACAGAATGTTCTTCGGCCTCCCAACGGAAAAGTTCGTCAATAGTTTCGGAAACGGTACTCGACTTCATCTTCCGGCAAAGTGTATGGTTACATGTAAAGATAATATATACACCCAGGCTCGTCACGGGATCCCTTGTTCTCTTGTCATATGAAAGTGAAGAGAATGGAAGCAAGTCGGCGATAGTGATGACTTGGGGCAAGATACGAGGTGGAGAACCTCTGTTATGAACAGCTGAACAACTATCATAACGGATCTGTCGTCCTCCTGCTAGTTGGTAACCAAATACATGCATCACGATCTTACACGTAAGCCGTCAACCACTACACTTCCATAAAAAACGCACCAATTCACGAACACCAAAATAAAAAGAGTGTGTGTCTTGTGACGCTCGACGGATTTGAGTCTCGTTGACGGGAAAGCACTGCTACTGAATACAGTCGGCGAGAACCGGCTGCCGAATAGCGCAAGTGCGTTTTTGTTGGTCCGCAAGTCCTTAATTTAAGACGCAACATGCTTGTTGCATTATTTTGTAAAAGCCCATTCTGGTGGGTAAATTAAAGTTTCCTCATTTAAAACCTTGAGATATTAATGGACACTACACATAATTGTGAATGGTTACTGGGTCTGAATTAAACATCAGGTACAAACAAATATGATATTGCTCAAATTTTACAATACTTACTAACCACTCAAAGTTAATTCCACTTGACAACACGTATGGTTTATTTCCGAATACAATGAAACTTGGAAAATATTTTCTTTTAAAGAGTCTTAATATCTAGAGCATAAGGTATCGCTAATAGGACGTTATTTTCGGTTTATCGTGTTATTGTTATAAATGGATGCGATGCAGAAATAACAACAGGAAAATTGTTTTCGGCGATTTCCATTGTAGTGTCATCCACAATTTGTCGTCTTCGTTGTCCCTCAGTGGCCTCGGCAAGAAAGATTTTATAAGACGCCTGTCTCAGACGTCTTGCTCGCTTGAAGTAGGATTACTAGCACTGAGTTTTTCAGAACTTGTGCACACATAGCACATCTATAAAGTTTTGTGCCTAACCTTCCTCCTACTTGATTCATCGGTGAACTCACAAAGGTAATATGTCATATGACATACATCTCTCGAGAGGAAGGCAATACATAACAATGAAAATCACCTCAAACTTCGTCCAGTGGTTATAGAGATTTACAGGATGATTCCATGATGATGTTACAAACTTTCAGGGATGATGGGGAAGGGTAAATGTATCAGTCTCAGGTAAGGGTAAATGGCCGAGCTATAAGCAAAAATCTACTCAAATTATGCCTTAGCCTCGCGCAGAGCTCGAACTAACTCTGATGTACAGAATTTCCGCTGAATACTCCAGAATTCCCTCAGAGAATTTCCTCTGTTGATGGAATAGTAACGGCGTACGAAATTTCAGACAGACATAAAATCCTTCGACATGCGTCTCGTACAACAGACTTTTCAGGTGGCCCTACAAGAAGAAATCGAGTGGAATGAGATCATGTGAACGTGCTGGTCACAGAACAGAACCTCCAGTGCAGCCCTATCACTCACGCACGTGGTTAACTGCACAATGTGCATTATATACATATAAATAAAAATAGACGTGTGTGTCCTATATTTCACTTTTCAGGCACCATTATCTATCACAGATCACTGGTGTTTGTATGTGGTAGTAGCATGGAGTTTCCTATCGTGCACAACGTTGGCCGAAAGCCGATAGCTGTGGGGGTGTGGAAGATAAGGTGGTTGAAAGTGGTCGACCTGGGGCACTTTCGCATTTCAACCAAAGTCGTGTGTGTCCCTATGTTTCACTTTTCAGCCAAAAGTATCTAGCGCAGATCACTGGTGTTTGTGTGCGGAATTAGCATGATACATTCAGCGATCGTGCACAACGTTGGCCGAATTTCGGTAGCTGTGGGGGTGTGTGAGATGTGGTGGTTGAAATTTGTCGATCAAGGACATTTTCATATTTCGACCAAAGACAAGTGTGTCCGTATATTTCACTGTGCTGCCACAACTGCATAGCGCAGGCAACTGGTGTTTGTGTCTGGCAGTGTTCTTGAGTCTCCCATCGTGCACTATCATGGTTAGATGTCGGTAACTATGGCGGTGTAGGAGATATGGTGGTTGAAAGTGGTCGACATAGGACAGTTTCCTATTTCTACCAAAGACGTGCGTGTCCCTATATTTCAACTTGCAGCCAGAGCTATCAAGTGCAGACCACGGACGTTTGTGTGTGGTAGCAACCTGGAGTCTTTCAACGTGCACTATGGTGATTGCATGTCGGTAGCTGTGGGGATGTGGTAGATATGGTGGTTGACACTGTTGGACCTGATATAAAAATAGATATGTGTGTTCCTATATTTCACTCCACAGCCAAAACTACCCAGCTAAGGATTGCAATCCCGCAGTGTTTTCAATCCCGCGGGATCCGCGCGGGATTTGCGCCAATCCCGCGGGATCCCGCGGGATCCGTGCGGGATTGGTACAAACATTTTTAACGCATATATTTAAAACGTAGTTACTTGAAACGTTAATGAATTAAATTAATAATTAATTTTTAATGTTTAATGATAAAAATTAACAGTTAACAATATTTTGATTGGCAAAATGACATTAATACTTTTTAGCGTGTCTTAAGTGTATTTCGAGGTTTTACATTTTTGTTTTTTAATCTAAACCAATTTTTAAATAAATAAGGTCATATTATGTGCCTTACAATACATCACATAAGTTTAAAAATATGGTTTGCTTAATGGCGAAGTTACCAGAGTTTTTTTTTTTTTTTAATTCTATATAAACGTTCCGTAACACTCAGAAAAGCATTCCATTTCACAAAGTGAATATACTCTGTAATGTGTAGACTTGGCTCAGAACAAGATTTCATAACTTTTTGCCACTGCACAAGCACGAGACTTGGCCTTTTTTTGCGTGATTCATTATTATATCTCCTGATTCCTTGTTTGATATTACAGTTGATTCAATGTTATTAAAAGAAACTACTCACCAACACGTAAACTGTCAAGTATTTCAGATTTACTTATGTGGCGTAACGACGTTTTTAGAGTGGAAATTATTCTTTTTTAGCAAGAAAGGAGACTTTCTCGGCGAATGATTGCAGTGAAGTCCTCATAGGTTGTGTCTCCGGATTTCATTGCAAACACACGAAATTACACACGTGAGGAAGACGGCGGAGGCAGCCGTCGAAGTATAGTGTTCATGCAACACAATTCGTCGATACACCGGTGAAAATATCGTTATAACTTTTTTTTTTTTACCTATAGTTGAAATAATAACAAGGAGAAGAGGGATTAATCGAAAGCCTGAGCGGCACATGTAAGCAGGTGGCTTTTGTCAAAGAAACGCATTGAGGCAGCGGCCAAAACAACAATAAGTCAAAGGATATACAATTTCCTTTTGATAGCTGTTAAATAAATAGGTACGCGATCGTTAAAATTACGATAACATTAGTTTCGTATCAACGAATAATCAAATATTCAGCCGCAAATTAGGAAATTACTTTATCTGAAAATACAGAAAATTGGAATAATGAAACCGTGAATAAAAAGCTGTAACCGTGTAGTTCAGATAACGTGTGCGACACTTAAAAACTAATTATATAGTTAGAAAATCGTACTAAATACGCACCATAACTGAAATTACAGAAATGTGTACTCGAAACAAACGTAAGTTTTGTTGAATACGTAAAAGTGGATCTATTTACTTACGAATGACGAAGGTTGACAAAAACAAACGCTTGTTCACATGAGTCAAATGCCAGCTGGAAGGGTACAGGCAAACAGTGTAAATTATCCGACAGAGACCGAGTGGGGCAGCGAGTCACGCAGACTGACACGCGTTTCCGCCGGATTTTGCGGATTGCGGATCCGCTTAATTTTGTGCGGGATCCGCCAGACTGTCTAATGATGCAGGATCCCGCGGGATTGCGGGATCCCGCTTTGCTGGATTGCAATCCCTATACCCAGCGCAGTCCACTGGTAATTATGTCTGACATGAACCTCGTCTCCCAACTTGCACCATGGTGGTGTCATGTCGGTAGCTATGAGGGTGTTGGATATATGATTGCTGATATGTGTGTATCTGTATTTCATTTTACAGCCATAAATACCGTGCAAAGTTCACTGATGTTTGTGTGTGGTAATAGCCTCGAGTCATGCACTATGGTGGTTACATGTCGGTAGTTGTTAATCAAAATTTTTTACAAACACGAACGAATTCGTGGGCACCAGCTAGTTCGATATATTCGGGTGTCAAGGAAGAATACCCCGCTTATCGAGTGAACGCTCACAGCTAGTCTGACCACAAACAATTTGTTATCTCTCCCGAAGTGAACAGCACAAGAGGTCACGAGCACTGAGTTTTGAGTAGACAAATCTGCAAAATTACTACAGACTTAAACTAAGTCAACATACTATTACGAGAGTAATACCTGCAAACTGCCGTCGCCACGTACGATATGCATGACGCCTTTCGGAAACCAGAACATGAAGAATTTAATCGAAACAGCTAGAACAGGACAAGCCAAAAAATGAAACATATTTAGTTTGCTTTTTAACAATCAAGCAACTACAAAGACTGAATGAAACCGCACGGAAATGATTTAAATGTTACCAGAAATTATTTGAAAGCATTTAGAAGCAATTTCAATGTAATAAATAATTTTATTCCTCAGACTTCCACGGCCATCTTTGTTCATGATTAATTGAGTTTCGGGTTTTGCCGCGTTGTTGGAGGATACCAGCCGAAAGCTTAGGTAAGGAAATAAACAACGCGGTAAAACCCGAAACTCAATTAATCATGAACAAATAATTTTATGTCCAGAAAATCTAGGTATATATATTCGTGCTGCGCCGTCTTCTCATAATAATAGATCAAAGGATTTAAATTGGATTTAGTTACGCGGGAATGTAATAGTTACGTGATATGGATAGTCAGGGTGACACAGGTGATAATTGTGTGTAGCTTGAACCGTTTTTCGCCTTTCCATCTTGTCGAATGATTTCTTGAGATCCATTGAAGATATTCCTCCTGAGAATCGCACCTTGTACTAAATAGCCATGAAGACAGTCTTGGCGGAGTTGTGCGCTACGTTTCTCTGTTCTGCAATGGCGATACTCCGCGTTTTTTTGATAGCTTCCAAGGTGCATCGCTGTCACATTGGCACCACCTCCCCATTTTCCCCCCTCGAAGACCATCTATTTCTTTTGTAGTAGTGCAGCGTCCTATGTCAAACTCTGATATTTGCGCCAGACAACTTCGTCTGACCTACTGCATCCATATTTGTACGGAAGCTTTCATTGGCACATAGCCGGATTTGTTTTTACAACGAGAAACTGCTGTCAAAAATGTAAGGCTGGCGAAAACTAGGCATTTTGTACAAAAGATTTGTGGACAGTGAGACATCCATCACCCGTCAAAAATGGTATTAATTCTTCATATTTGGATCAACTGCTTCAATACGTCTTCTTCACGTTTCCCACTCACGTTTTATGAAAAAGTCGCCACAAATTAAATTAATAGTACTGAAATATGAATGTGGTGCACAGCAATCAGATGCTTCCCGCGTTACAAAATCTATATAATTAGCTTGAACTGTTTTTGTTAGTTGCAATATTTTGTTGATGTTCTATCTCTCTCTGTTACAAAGTCACACGAA
The DNA here is from genome assembly GCA_031002005.1 of Vandiemenella viatica. Lineage (NCBI taxonomy): Eukaryota > Metazoa > Arthropoda > Insecta > Orthoptera > Morabidae > Vandiemenella > Vandiemenella viatica. Next base: position 257,953,088 of record JARYHS010011408.1, on the reverse strand, counting down.
ATTTACAAATAACAAAATATTTTGAGCTGCGCCGTAAAAGCTGTCACGCCATATTGGATCGATTATTTTCGTGGTATACAAATACGGCATTCAACATCGACGTCAGAAAAGGGAATTTACCATTTGCGAAATTTTTATTCTGGTCCAGGGTGCGTTTCTATATAACCAAAACTACTGGGAACAAAAGTAGACAGCTTAGATTGATATGATCCCTGTAGCAACGTTTTTTAAAAAAAAAAACAAAAAAAAAAAAACAGTGTGGCAGTATTTCTAAATTGCATAATCGTCTCATATTTCGGCACTCTAAATATAATTTGTGTTCGCTTGTTGATAAAACGTGAATGGGAGAGTTGAACAAGCAGTAAATCTAGATTTCAGGAGGTTAGTAACCACATTTTGATGTCTCACAGTCTCCAAAGATTTTCCAGTAAAAGATGTCGCATTAATAATATCTTTAAACATCTGATCCTCCAAAGACTTTGCATTCAACGCATTTACACATTTCAGCTACAGAAATAAAATTTAATCGGTAACTTTTAACTCAGATCACGAACGGAAAATTTTATTTGTTTTCGATTATTTACTAGTCACTTAAGCAGTAAGTAGGCCTATCCTTATCACTGTAAACGATACAGTAAACGTTCTTCAATTGTAATTGAAAAAAAAAAAAAAAAAAAAAAAAAAAAAAAAAAAAAAAAAATCTATTGCTAAATCGGTTACAGCCAAAGAATTTGTCTAAGTGTTAACAACCTGCGTTCGCAATTGCACGATATGATATTTACATTCTACTGATCTGTTTGTTTCGCATGTAAGACAGTTTATTAAAATATGCAGAAATCTATTAACTACAATAACTCAGATTATATTTCTTAAGAAATGCGATGAGGATTTACTTCTTTCATCATCTTAAAATGATGAATTAGATCTCATTCTTGGTCATGTTGTTATAATTCATCAGGGTACTATAGTAGGAGCCAGTTTACAAGGAAAATATTGATTTCCAGATTACATCGGATTTGCTCATTTAAATGTCCAGTGAAACTATATTTATTATGTTAGACAGGTATCTTTCTAAAATTCGTAATTCAACAAATGATTATCATAATTACCTGAAATTTCTTATTTTTATGCATCAAGAAACCTAAATTTCGCAATTTGTGTTTCTGATTTAATATCTGCTATTGTACGTTCCCAGAGCTAAAATTTAAATACAGGAAATTCGCAGATATGAATAACATAGGAAATTCCAAAGGAAAATAACAATTTGTTACTGTTGCTTAGTGTCAGTATTTCACAGTATATTCAATAATTTTCATATTTATGACTTTGATGTCAAGTTTTGGCGACTGTAAAGATAACTATTAAAAGTTTACGTCATCTAAGACAATCATTACCGATGTTTGCTTAATGGGTTTGCTTGTAATAACTAATTTCTTGACTGCGTTGTATTTAATTCTACGAAGCACTTTAATCCGTTATACACGTTGTATGTTTACTATATTTTGTCTTCCTCTCCACATCGCTTAGCAAATTAATCAATCCCACACGTTCCAATCACATCGCACCCAGAAAGTGTTTATTCTGCCGGTTTTTTTTATTTTTTTTATTTTACTCCACGTAATGTTCAGCATATTTTAATGGTGCAAATTTGAAATACTCAATTTATGTTTCTTGATTCACCAGTGTCAATGTTTCGTTTCAATAAAATATCGAAGAACAGATCTAAAAAATCGATTACAGCACCTAGAATAATGCTTGATAGCAGATATGTGCCTCTTTTATTAGAATATAATCAATGTCCTTCCGATGTTATTTTTGTTTCAACTATAGGTCGTAATTCAACTCCTAAGCAACAGTAAATCTCTAATTTTGAAAGCAGTCCAAATTTCATTTAACTAAAAGTTGTGTGCCTCTTGTAAAACTACAACTGCTGTCTCGGCCACGTTTTACTTAAAGAAGAATTTAGATAATGGAAGAGATGGCAAAATAAATATGAGAATGTTAAATCAAATTGTCGTAGGTAAACTGTGATTTTTTTCTTTCTTCCAAAAGCGTCTGCTGTTTGTTTGAGACGACAATTTAGTTACATTTGATTTAACTTGCATAACTGCTATAGCATGAAAATATAAATTAACTACCCAAGTTATTTGTACACATTCTCAATGAGAATGCCGTTTGTGACTTGGCAGATTTCAAGACGATAATCTGTTTTTGTCCTTATACGTCCTATCATATCGCAGAATGCCTCTGCCTCAGAAAAGTGTAATTGCAGTTATCCTGCCCCCAAAAAGTAATTTTCTTATCGGTCCTGCATTGTAATGACAATAAAAATTCTGCTACGAGTGGCATTTCAATATATAGCCAATAATTTGGGATCTCGTTTTTATTCACAGACCAGTTTACTTGAGAAAAGTTTACCATTCTCGCTGCTGGTAGTCTGTGCCATATTTTCTGAAAATTCATGAAAATAAATAAATGTTATAATTACTACCTTCACCGTGTACAGATAAAAAGCGAACTAGGTCCTGAATATCAGAAAATATCTCTTGAAGTATGAATTTCAAAGAATAGTACATTTGTGTCTGTTGCTTTAGTTATCTTTGGTCTACTTCATTTGTCAATCTTTGCCTTTGCTCCGGCTGATGAGTAATCAACTGCACCATATGTAGCGCCCCGCGAGATGCATATCACCACGGTGATCGTGGTGGCCGTAGCTTTCCTCCACTGTACGAAGACTGTCACTTCGATACGTGCAGACCCGTCTCGCCTGAATTTGTCTTCACTTGGAGAAGTGGCAGTGGTATCTAGCGAGGTTCACAGTGGAGGGGATTGTCCCCTACTGGCGTTGCCCATCGGCGACTTTTGTGTCACCGAGAAAAAATTACCAGCAAATGGCGAATTGGTGGCTCGAGGCTACGAGCGGGGTGGTTCTGGAGATGGAACTGCAGAGGGCTACCTACAGGGAAGTCGCTTCTTCGGCATGTTGCGCACCAGAAGAGGAACGTACTATCTGGAGCCAGCTGCGAGGTATGTTTTAAGTGTTAAAATAACAGTTACGCAGCACAGTTAGGCTAGTAGGTGGGGATTTTCTTTCAGCCTGTGAATATCGTATGCATGCTCTTTAATATATGTGGATAAAATCGTGCACCCACCAAATTATTCCGTTAAGAAAACATGGAGACTACACCATTTTCGGAACCCATGCTAAATTGGTACTAACCCGTTGGAATATGGGGTTACTGTGCAAAGTACGGCCAGTAGAAAAAACTGTTAATTTGGGTTGAAAATACGACTCGCTGCTAAAAAGTCTGATATCACATTTTCTATAATTCATACGGCAGGTAGGTAAACGATATCCGAGCCACTGAAATTTGATGAATTTAGTGGCTGATTCTTATATGTCTCGACGAGTCAAATCGAAAGTAAAGAATATATATATATATATATATAGCTTAGTTCACGAAATATCGAATGTTAAAAATAGGTATAGTTCCTTGTGCTTTTGGTGACGTTTTTCTTTTGATCCAGGCCGTATTTCAAACTAACCACAACATCTGGTGGGTAAAAAATCTATTGTGCATGTTCACCGTGTAATTCATTGTCTTTGACGAATTTTTTCCTGTTCCAGTCAGTAACTCGACCTAACCACCTCAATTTCGAGATATGATATCTCAATAACTAAGCTAGATATCAAAAAATTGTATTCTTTACTTTCGATTTGTCTCATTGCGTTACAATAGAATCCATCACCAAAGATGGCTTTTTGTTTTGGTCCAGGCCGCTTTTCAACCTGAACGCCTCAATTTTGAGAAGTAAGCGAGATATCAAAAATAAAAAATCTCTACTTTCGATTTGTCTCGCTGAGATATATTAGAATCGACCATAAAATTCATCAAATTTCAATGGCTCGGATATCGTAGAATCCCCCAGACATATAATAAAATATTTTGTGATGGTAAGGAATTACCTTCATATATCCACCTATATTTTGCAACTAATAAAACTGTAAATGACGAAAGGTTGTTTGCATCAAGTAATTCTAGTCTTTGTAATTCCAAACCATTAGCGCGAAGAGGAATGAAAGATTATACACTGATCTGCCAGAAGATTATGACCAATTACCTACTATCGATATAAGCCCGTCCAGGCGATATCAGCGTTACCTGACGAAGAATGACTGCTAGTCACACACACACACGCACGGTGCATGTACTATCAGAGAGCGTGTGCTATCCGTGTTTAGAATGGAAAAGGCGCGCGATCTATCTGAATTTGACCGAGGGCAGATTGTGATGGCCCGGAGGTTCGGCACGAGCATTTCGGAAATTGCACGACTTGTAGGGTGTTCGAGAAGTGCTGTGGTGAGAGTCTCCAACAAGTGGCGAAACCAAGGTGAAACCACATCCACAGTATTATAACTTCCGGGACATTTATGGGGTTAAAAAGGTATTTTAATGTTTAAGGAGTGACCAAACATTCAGATTAATGAAAAAAGTTGTATTTTAGGTAAAAATTATGCTTCATAATATATATATTTATATATATTTATATAGCTCCTCTTTTAAGATTATTAATTCAACTTTGGTCGAAAATCACTTCGTCATAGTTGAACACTCTATAAATATTGTCTCTGGTCGTGGGCAAGGTGGAGCGCTCCTCGACTTCCCACTGCGAGCGCGGCATGGCCACCGTGGTATCTTTGAGAAAAAGACTGGTATACGGGAATTCCGGGACAGTAACGCTTAATTCATGGACACGAGACATGATACAAAATTCTGGGACATTCCCGGATTTCCCGACCATCTGGCAACCCTAACCCGTGAGGACTTCACTGCAATCATACGCCAAGAAAGTCTCCTTTCTTACATAAAAAATAATTGCCACTATAAAAAAGTCGTTATGCCTCTTAAAGTAAAACTGAAATACTTGACAGTTTACGTCTTGGTGATAGTTTCTTTAATAACAATGAATCAACTATAAAATCAATCAAGGAATCAGGAGACATAATTATGAATCCCACAAAAACAATTTTTGTAAAAATAGGCCAAGTCTCGGTCTTGTGCAGAGACAAAAAGTTATGAGATCTTGTTCTGAGCCAAGTCTACACTGTACAGAGTATCTTTACTTCACTTTGAGAAATACAATGCTTTCTCTCGGTATTATAGAACGTTTATTTAGAATGAAAAAATAATATACCGGTAACTTGACCATTATGCATACCATGTTTTTAAATTGATGTGATGTATATAATATGACCTAAAAGTGAATATTTTGCATTTTTGATTATTTATTTAAAAATTAGTTTAGATTTAAAAACAAAAATGTAAAACCTCTGAATATACTCAAGACATAATTTTAATGTAACTTTGCCAATTAAAATATTGTTAACTGTTAATTTTTATCATTAAACATTAAAATTGATTTATTAATTTAATTAACAGAAGTTTATTGTTTAATTTATTAACGGTTTAAATAACTAAGTTTTAAATATACGAGTTAAAAAAACTGTTGGCGCCAATCCCGCTGGATCCCACGGGATTGGTGCAAATCCCGCGGGATTGAAAACACTGCGGGATTTCAATCCTTGAGTGTGGGCTTCCTGTTGGTGTTGCAGATTCAGAAGCGAGCTGAACTCGTCGGACCCCGAGGCGGCGGTGTTGTATGGAGGCAGCGAGATTGAGTCGCGGCTGTGGGATAACTGTAGCTGGCTCATCCCTGGTGGCAGGGTGGAGCACCTGCAATCAGTCCGCGTGAGAACTAGAGAACCACGGACCGGAGCTAAAACCGGCGGGTCTGTATCCACCACACACTGCAAGTAAACTGCAGTAGTCTCGTCGTTAATGTTCCCAAAACTATTACGTTGTTATTGTAATCATTTCGATTGATTCTCTACACACCTACCTATAGGTTAGGGGGTGAAATAGGGGGTCGGTCGAAATCTCACCAAGAGGGAGGGGGGGGGGGGGGAGGGGCTTTGAAATTATTGACCAACAGTGAAGCTGAAAGAAAAAGGTTTACAAACGACGCGGATTTCGACCGTAGAGGGGAGGCGGGGGGGGGGGGGGTATAAGGTCTAGAATTGACGCGAATTCCGAGCTTAGGGGGGATTTTACCGCCCACGGAAGGAGGAGGGCTAAAAAAAGGTCTCAAAAATACAAGGAGGTCTATTAGCAGGGTGGGTGGGAGGTCCCGGTCAAAATCTCACGTCATCTTAAGGGGAGGTTCCAACCAGATATCACGAAATCTCACTAAAAAGGGGGGCGGGTCCGCAATTCCTGAAAAACATCGCACGTAATTAATGGACGCTCCCTTACACGCATTTTTAATTTGTATTGGTTTACTCCTTGACACCTATCGTTAAACACTTCGCTTACCTACAAATGAAAATCTTTCCAATTCCTTATGCCTGAAATCAAGTTCTAATTTAAGCTCTGACGTATTTCTCTTCTCTTCCCTTCCATGTAGTGGAAAACTTGGAAGGACATTGCTTTTATTATTTAGGGTATGTCATGTAATGAGAATGTTGTATTAAAAATTATTTTTCTTGTTACTCAAGAATCATCTTATATTGAATGTTAATCAGTTGTAAGATTTGAAATTATATAAAGAATCAATCGTATTTAATTTATCACAGCAATTGTTTTATTTATAGAAGGCTTATTTAATCATCTAGTTACATCACTATACATTGCCATGATTTTAAAGGACATGCCACCCAAGGAAATACTTCCACATTTGTCTGTTAAGCATTACAGGATGGGTTGAAGTATTGTACGCGACATTTGTGAGCCACAATGATTTCACGATATAAAAACTTCACGCTGGAAGGGTCGTTACTCGTTAGCTTGACCAGAAGGGTAAGTAATAGTGAAATCTGGGAGTAAAAGTAAGACAAAACTGAATTACAACTCTTCATATGTTCTGGTTAATGGAAAGGAAGGAAAATTGGTCTTCATTTATCCAATAGCGTAAGTCATACGGTAAATAGAAAATGCAAAGGATGGAAGCTGTAAATTACCTCAGACGCATTAACTTTTATCATAATAAAGTAAATGGAAGACATTAGATGCGTAGATATGTAATCCTTGTTCTGATAATTAGGGCCGGATGGGTATAGAACAAATAATTAGAAATCATGCAACTAATAGTTCACCGTAAACCTACTGTTGTATCCACGAGTGAATATCAACTATTTTTACAGATTGTAATTATAGACCCTAGAATGAAAGCAACAAAGTGATTGGTCATCAAGATTTTAGTGATTCTAATCCTGTTTTTTTTGTTTTTGTTTTTTTCACCGGAAATCAAATTAAAACCAGTCTGTGCTATAGGTTTAACCAATTGCTTCTGTCATACCGCTTGAGGATAATCATCAGAATTTAACTGTAATACACATACTGTAAGTGCAATTTTAGTTGGAATAATATACCCTTGTTACGTGTTGAAGCATCTGTTCCAGGAAACATCTTTTCGCTAAGATTATTCTGCTTTGAAATCAATTCAGCTGAAGGGCCAAGTTCCAAAACATCCAGTATCCAAGGTGCATTTATTTACAATGAGTCTTATATCCACATGACCAATTCGCTAAGTCGTAAAAAAACCGTTACTCCCAAGGTTTTCAGTGTATTATATTTGGCTGTAGTATACACAAAAGCAATGCTCATGTGTTTGGGTGGAGAATACTGAGCAAGTTCTTCTGCCATGATAGATTTTATTAAAATAGGTTTACATGTCTTTGGCGAAGACTGGCAGACAAAGTATTAAACCCAAAATGGTTTTTTAACAAAACAAAAGTGAAAATTAAGCTTTTACGCACTGTTAAAGATATTATGTAATTCATAATTGAGTCCATAAATTTTGACTGAATTACATTTGTTTTAATGTAAAACACCATTTACATTAGTTAAGTAATTAGACTTGATTCCACACTTGTCGCGAGTCACCAGGATGTGAAACTGTACTAGTAAACGCCCCCTAAACGGGTACATAAACCCAAGCTGCTTTCCACATGCCTCAGTTCATCACCGTACTTCGAGATCTCTTGAAGTAACGAAGAAATTCATAATCAGTTTGATTCAGAACCGTACTTGAGGCTGATTGGTTGCTAAATGGTAAGTTCAGATGTTTGAATTTGATATACCCATAGTTAATCACTGTAAATGCAATTAAGGATTTTTTTAAAGTTAATATTACACTATTGAGAAGGCCTCTCACGCAACCATTTTGATATTAAAAAAGGGCGAGAATTGTATGGCTCCTAGAATACAATTTTACAAAATTTTAAATAAATTGCTGGGTTGAGAATCAATTCAATAGGGCTCCGCTTTAATTCATGTCTTTAATAGCAGGGAGTTTTTTTGAATAATAACTTGTATGAAGTAAAGGTTTATACTGAGATTTTGGTTCTCAGGCTTGAATTGCGTTTTGGTTTGGAGTTATGTACTAAAACAGCGGTTCCCAACCTTTATTGGTACGCGACCCACCTAATATGAGAGTCTATTTAATACTAGAATGGGACCTGTTGCATGACCGATACGCTATCGACTATCCTATCCTACAAAAAGGCAGATTTCAGTGGTTGATTGGTAGGTGGATGCTGAAATTCCACGATTAGAAGTAACTCGATCAGCATATTAAATTGCAACTGGTCTGGAAACCACCTGCAGAGCCGATTTTAGTGGCTGATTGGTAGGTTTATCATTGTGTTTTACTTCATCCAATTGTATGAAAATATGGAAGACTGAGAACAGGAAACCACTAAAATGGGATTTGTCGGTGATTTCTCCCAAGATATGACTTGGCACATCAGGGCATTTTAATTTGCAACTCATCCTGGAATTTTATCCGTCAACTCAATGAGGTGATGCTTTGTGCAGCCGCCTCCCTCTTTATTACAAAGATAATGAAAAATACGTTTAATTATTATAAAAACACTTAACAATCAGTGAGATTTCTGGCACTGGTGTTTACTAATGAGGGCACCGATATCAGAGTTAACACTGGCTAATTTTAACTTTAATCACTTTCTATACATAGTCTAAAACTTTTCTTCTCACAAAGTTTTAATTTAAGCTAATAGCTTTCATGATTATTGCACTTGTAATGTATCGTGTTATATTTTTTAAATAGATAAATTAAAATATATATGTTAGTGGCAAAAAACTAGAGTGTTCCGCGACCCAACAAAAGACACGCCGCGACCCACCAGTGGGTCGCGACCCATAGGTTGGGAACCGCTTTACTAAAAGGTTTTGTGCTCTGCAGGCGCGTGTGTACGGTGGCGGTGGTGGCTGACCCTCTGTTTGTGAATGAGATGGGCGGAGGAAAGGCAGCCGCCGCGGCCATGAGACTACTCACTGAAGAGGCGAGCGCCATCCTCAGGAACGCCGATTGGAACGACGACGGTCAACCAGACAACATAGGTCTCTCCGTCAGGTGAGCTATACAGCGTATGGTCTAACTCGCCGTCATCGTGACAATTAACTGTACATATAACATTAACAAATCACGTCTTGGGCTTCGTTGCATTCTTGCCTGCAAAAATTTCGACTACGAGAAGGATTTACGTTTATACCAATCTAATGATAGATACTATTTCCTTGTCAAATTTTATCAAGATCGGTTTTTTTTTAAAAAAAAATTTACTTTAATTTAATTGCAATGGAGCACAGGCTCCGGTGGCAATTTCCCTACACACCCATCTTCCCCCTATCCTGCACCTACCTACATTTGCCCTCTACAAATTTTATCTTTAAATTCTTTCAAAGTTTTCGGTAAATTATTCATCATTTCTCTTGGTAACTCATTCCAATCCCTGACACCCTTACCTAAAAAAAGAGAATCTTCCTACACCCTTGTGCCTGAAATCGAGTGCCAGCTTGTGATCATGGTCATCTTTTCCCTTCCATGCAATACTTTTCATACCTATTGCAATATCTTTCCATGCCTCATCGCCAGTATATGCCCTGTACACTCCCATGACCCTCCTCATTTTCCTCCTGTCTTGCAATCAATCCCATTCCAGCTCCTTTATCATATCCGTCACTGATTGCATTCTGCGATAATTTCCAGAAACAAATCTAGCAGCCCTTTTTTGCACCCTCTCCAACTCCTGTATTTGATACGTAAAATGAGGATCCCATACTACACTACCATATTCGAGCAATGGTCTGACCTAAGTTTTGCAACCCAATTCCTTGACTTCTCTCGTACATCCCCTCATCACTCTCTCCAACAAGTGCAGAACTTTGAAACCTTTTCCTACCACATGTCCTATGTGTCCTGCCCAATTAAGTTTGTTATCAAAAGTAATTCCAAGATATTTGCATTTGAAGTCTTCAGCAAGCAATTCTTTCCCCACCTTATATTCATAATTAACCTTTTGTTTTTTATTTGTGTATCTAATAAGCTGACTCTTCTTTGCATTTATCTTCATTCCATGTTTACCAACCCAATTAGATATCCTGTCCAGATCACCCTGCAACTGTTTACAATCCTCTATCGTTTTGATTCTTTTATACAGCATTATGTCATCTGCAAACAATCTAATTTCAGATAGTAAACAATCAACACAATTATTCATTAGAATAATGAATAGCAATGGTCCCAATACGCTACCCTGTGGCACACCCATTTTTAATTCAACTTCTTTTGATACTACATTTCCTACCCTAACTTTCTGTTTTCTACCTTTTAAAAAATCTTCTACCCAGCAAATGACTTTCTTATCCACTCCAATGGTTTTTACCTTATTTACTACCATTTTATGGCTTACTCTGTCAAACGCCTTAGACAGATCTAGTGCTACACTATCAATTTGGCCTCCCTTGTCCATTTCATCTGAAATATCTTGCATATATCCCACCAACTGAGATTCGCATGAATATCCTTGCCTGAAACCATGTTCCTCACATATATTTCTGATGTGGTTGCATATCAATCTTTCCATTAATTTACGTACCACTGATGTCAAACTGATTGGCCTGTAATTCTCAGCTCTATTTCTCACCCCTCCCTTATGTACCGGTACTACCGGTTTAGCCGTATTGTACGAAAAAAGTAACAAACAGACTCAGAGTTACCTTCACATTTATAATATTAGTATAGTTCAGTGTGGATCATACAAAAACTGACTGCGGAGAAACAAAGGCTGAATGACCGATAAAGCACAAAATACTGTAAGTAAACGCGTATGACATTCATTGTTGACCCGGAGATTCCGATTGTTTCATCGCCGACTGCATGACGGAGTTTTGACTTGCCGTGGATCTGTCGTGGTTGGACCTATAGTAACGTAGAATCCGAACAACGGAACGCCCTGCATGACTTATAGAATCAAACCCAAATTCCTGACCCCACCAGGATTACATTGTCACATTTCATCAAGATCTGACTAGGCGTGTAGTATTGAAAACGTAACAAACAGACAGAGACTTTCGCACTTACAATATAGATCTGTCTGTTTAATTCACCGTGTTTCACACAAAACCAGTTGACCGGATGTATGTGAGTTTTCTAACACGGTGCAGCCGAAGATCTAAAGAGTATAGTGAAGTATATGTTTCTATTAATGTTACGTGTGAAAGTTGAGAAATTATTGGTGTGGCAGTGATAGTTTTACTGGAATCGATGTACTCACGATTCACCCTTAACACAGTTGCTGGTGAAAATCCCATGGTCTTCGATACTGAGTGACAAATTCGTCATGCCTAGTGTTGCAAAATTGAAAAAAAAATCAGCTTTGTGAAAAAAAACATGAAAAAAACTAGCACTCTGGTTTTTTTCGAAATTTGTTTTTTTCTTTTCTTAAAACAATAAATTTTGACAAATTATAGTTTTATTTACAGAACTTACATTTTACATGTGTGTTTTAAATCTTACTGAATCATACAATGTCTTACAAAATGATTCATAAATGTGTCTATACAGGTAACATAATTTTATTCATCCTCTATGTCAGTACCACATTCACTAGTATCAGCACCGCCAACACTAGTTCAATCGGTGTCGGAATTTTCAATTTCTTCTTCTGGTTCCTCTAGATCCATAACTTCAGAAATAGTTACATCTTCTTTTACTGGTTGTTCTTGTATTGTACGGAAAAGATTTCGATATTGCAATTTTAAATTGTGAGCAAGGTACACACTGTGCATAAAGACTGCGCTGATAATTCTGTATTACGGTCTTTTAAGTTTGAATTTGAATCTATTATCATACAAAATAGGAGCTCAATTTAATGTTTCAGTATCACTATACGCTGAGAGTCTAACAAGTATACGAATATAAGGAAAGCACAGTGTAGCGAGATGACTAGATGGGTCATCTCGTACAATGTAAATTAATTATTGTTTGATTGAATATAAATAAGAAACAAATAGATATTCATGTTCGAGTTGGAGACAGAAATCCGCGTCTAGCTAAGGGTTGTGTTAGCGTTAGCGACAGTCTGACTGAGCCGGAAGTGTCCGGGAGTCCGAGACAATCCGGGGATTATCTCTGACACTGGTACCGGTGAGAAAGGCTGGACTCTGGGGAATTTTGCAGAAGGGATCCGTAGATGCGCCGTTTGATCGGTGTCGTGAGAAAAATTATTTCTACATATCCTCCCGAAGAATCCAGACAAAATCCGAAGACTCTTAGCAAATGAGAGGCAATGTATTAACCAGCATAGAGGGGAGACTTTTGCGAAGCCAATGCGATGTGTTTATTTCCTCACGTGGTTGGAAATATTACAAGTTTTGTGTTTTTCATTATACTCGCCGAGGAGAAGGAGGGACGAGCTCTGAGGGGCGAGAAGAGGTCATTCCGTCCAGAACGATGGCGCTGGCAACTGCCTGCCAGAGTACTGCGCATGATTTCGTTCTGGAGGCTTCGATGACTGAGCGCCTAGTCCGATCGATGTTGTCACTTGTGTTGGTTGACGTGACAAGTGCCTAGCATTACCCGGATGGTGCGCTGTTGAGAGGCGATAGCGCTCTTGTTACGACACTGCGTGCAGCCAGATTGACACAGTAATTATACCTCCAGAAACAGTGTGTACTCATACGAATCATTGAGATAGCCCTTTAACGGCCTGATGAGTGTGAGTTCTTATGCCGCCGGACATTAATTCCTGAGCTAGTTGTGTCTAAAAGCCGAGTGCTTTTTGGTTTTCGTTATCCAGTTTGAATTGAAAGACTGATTTCCATGTTCGGAAACTTTCAATTACTATTATTTGTGGGAACAAATTAACTCCCTGGCGCCCTATGTAATCCAGTTAATGTTTTCTTGTTATCATTGTCATACAAGAATCGCTCTCGTTATGTATAAGAGAGTTTTTGCTTCAATTGCGTATGGAATTTGTAACTCTTTGTAATGTACATGTATTGCAATTCCTTAGCTTCAATTAACGATAATTGTTTGTTTGTTATGTTGCACCTGTAAGACAAGGTATTGCGTTGAACTTTATTTTGCATAGACAGATTTTTAAGATTAATGGTAAATATACCTCTGTCTGTAAGCAGTAATGAGTACCAAATAAACCAATATTTTAGGATTTTTTCAAATATTAATAACAGAAGTAATGGTTTCACCTCTGTTACCTGAAATTAATAAATGTGCTTTGCATCAGATAGTGGAAGGTGGCGATTATAAATCATGCAAGGTAAGCAATTAATCTGCACACACACCAATCCGCTACAACAGTAAGTAATAAAAAGAGGCAAAAAAACCGTAGATAAATTTAAAATTCCTAATTTTTTGAAAAGATACGTAAGTCTACAGATAAATTCGTAGGGTGGGCAGCACTAGTTCAAATAGCGAGTATCAATCCAAACAACGGGGAACGGAGATTCCTTCTCAACCAAGCCTCTTTGGGAAGTCCCCGTTCGAAAAACAAAACTTCAATGTTGCCAATATTTTCGTAATTTATTTTCTACTGAACCGGAAAAGTATAATAGATTTAAAAATTAAGATAAGTACTTAGTATAAACTCTAAAACAGTCATATTAAACAAAAAATGCCTTACAAATTTGAGATTTAGTAGTTATGAAAAACACGTGTTTTTTCATGTTTTTTTTTCAGGTTAGAAATAGGTTTGGTGCCCGTAACTTTGTCCCTTTATTATCACGTTTTCTGTCATCTAGATTAGTCAACTGATACGCCAGACTGCGGACACACTGAGCATAAAAACTGTAGTTGTTGTTATAAACTGCTTGAAGGTACGTGGTGACGTTGTCGGAGGGTGATCCTAGAGACAGATTCAAAACCTTGCCGGTGAATACTCGAAACAACACCGTGGACAGTCGCGAGTACCTCCTGACGTTCGCCACAAACGTCGGCCTGCTGAGGAAGGTGTGCCTGGGATTGGTCTTCACAGCGCGACAATTCGAGTTCTACGTCCTCGGCGTCAGTTTCACAGCACCACCAGGGGGTAAGTAAGTCAATACGCTTTCAATAGTCGGTTAGCTATTAATCGAATCGAAAAGGCTCGATTCAACACTCTGCGATGCGCCAGATATATATTGTCCGTTGTCTTAAGGCTTCTCTACACAATCGCCATGATGGGCGACTATAGACATGCACGATTGTGTAGAGGGCATAATCGTCTGTGAGTGGCCATCAACGCCTATAATCGTGTGTAATCGTGAGCGATCGGTTAGTTTTCGGTACATCAAAGGAATTCGTGCCGATGATAGTGCGTGTGTCCACACAATCGCCCATCATTCAGTCGCACGCAGAGGTCTAAAATACGACTTTATTCGCACCCAATGGAGATATTTTTTGCACTAGATATTCAAAGTCGCTTGGTGACATGCAATCGAAGTTATCAAATTCTGATGATGGTTCTGCAAAAAGTGCGGCTAATTGTTTATTCATGGACGTAGAAGTGAAAACGAATCGCAGGCAAGAGTTGCCTAATACCTAGCACAATAATAGGGGGCTCTATACCTTGTTTAGTTGCGGTGAATCGTCAACATCCACCATCTGCTCTTCCTCTATCTATTTTACATGACTTTTATTGTTTTTGATGCTCATTCCGATAATGATGTGCTAAGCAAATAGATAGCAGCAGCCTGTGTTATTTTTCTTTGTGTATCGTTTCTGCCTGGTATTTATTTAATGTTTTCCAGTTATTTCTGGAAGATTATGGTCATCTTTTCTTTAGTTACACGGTCGCCTTTTCTTCTTTTTAAATACGTTATAGAAATTATCTGATTAATGAAAGATTCGTAAGCTTTTCTTTGTACTTATCATAACTTTAATTCAGTAAATTAATTATTTTACAATGTTCCACCAACATTAGCCGAAACTACACAGATAACATTTACATCGGACTTTCTTCTGAGGTTGCACGATTCGTAAATGGAATTTGTAATGATTGAGTTCAATATCACGACTCAGCCATCAACCAACACAACAAACAAAAACCTCACAAATGGACGAGTTTGCCCCGTAACTTTCAGCGCGTCAGTAGTTCCCTGAATCCATTCTTGGAGCGCTAGCGTCGGCGGTAAGTCTCCAAGCAGTTACACACTTTCCACGGTTAGGAGGCAGTACGTTCTTCTTTCTGTCATTCTTATGTTTGATTTGAAATACATTGCGCGGTAGAGCGCCTGACTGCGTAAAGAACGAATAGGGTTTCCTTTCTGAGTAAGCTGCGTATTTTTACAGAAAAATAAAAGTTTGCAATAGACCTCTGAACCAGCTGTGAAATGAATGCCAGTGAGCAAAGTTACTTGAATCTACAAGCGTTTTGAGCGTGTCACTAATCATACCACCTCCACCTACAGAGTCGAGGTCACAGGGAAGGAACACAGACCTCTACCTCCGCGATTCCTTTCCAGCTGTTTCCATGATGCCTGCTCAGGGATCTGCCGTCACCTTAAATTCCCTTTTTGTGAGAGATGTGTGAATGGAAATGTGCTGTTGTTAGGGGTGTGCGAGAGGCCGCTGTCCAGAGACAGCGTCGGGATGAACGTGGTGGCGGTGACGACGCGGACCAGCCGGGGGCCGGTGCCGTTCGCTCTGCAGGTTCTCGCCCTGGCGCACGAGACGGCGCACAGCTTCGGTGCGCCGCACGACGGCGAGTACAGTAGCTACGACAAGGTCAGATGCGCCGGCGGCCAATACATCATGTCGCCCATCAGCGTCAACGCCACGCACCCGGACCACTTCCGCTTCTCCAAGTGCTCGCGAGAGCCCGTCAACAGACTGCTCCGGCGCAGGTGGCACTGTCTGGAACCCGACCAGCAGCCCTTCTGTGGCAACGGTAAGGCTCTACTTTGAACTCAGACTATTTTATCTTTGATCACGAGTCACAGCAGTAATGGTTCGCGATGTCATTGACTACCGATGGTATTAATACAAAACGGTGAAAACCAGTTGCGTAGCATTAGGGTGGCAGAACGGGAAAAATGCCACGGGTCCCCAACGGAGGGGGCCCCTTCCCGAAACAGATCCGGCACTGGGGGAGGGTCCCTACTTGATAAATTTGCCACGTGCCTCAACTGTATATTTACGCCGTTGGTGGAAGCTATACATTTAAAAGCCAAAAACAACTGAGAAACAAATACAAAATCAGAAATATTGAAGAAATAGTTGAAGTTTATGAAAAAATAAATAAAGGAGAGGTTATGAGTTTTCCACTAATTAGTGTGGAATTTTAGCTGCCATCAATCACCTGGTCAGTTCCCGAAGAACTGCACGGATTAATAACATTTCTACACTACAACAGAACGAGAAGGCCCACCTCATCGCGAACACATGCAAGCTGCTGCTCACTTAGTTTTAAACATGCTACTAATAAATTTAAATCCGTCAAAGTTATGGGAATTGTTCTTTGTATCGAAATGAAAATCACTGTTCCAAAAGAAAGATTCACTAAATTTATTTTACATAATTACTCAAAATCAGCATTTAAAACACTCATGTCAACACTTCTTTATAGCATGCTTCGAACACAAGTCACATTTATATTACTGTCTCCATACAGCGGAACTAAAACAGGCGCCCGTGCGTTACAACAACGTGGTGCTAACCTAAATACTGTCCATGCAGCTATTCTCTGGGTATTAGCAGCCTGGCGGCCGCCAAAGATTCTTACACTTCTTAATGCTTATTGCTTCACCAAAGACTATACGTACTACGGAAACCTTATGATAAACAGATTAATTGACAGACGTTAATACAATTATTCATAAATACATATAATTAATTAAAGAAAAAATAAAATAATGTTAAAAATGATTGGTGGGGTGTGATAGGTGAAGAGTAATACTGAGTACATGATAATGATTATTACAGTAGTGAAGTGTACTTCTTCATGTGAGTGTAATAACTTCTTGACCATACGTTTATAAACACTAAAATAAAATAAAAATTCAAAGCGATTATTAATTATTATTCATTAGGAAGTAATATGACATATTTCTGTACTTAGTAGGTTTGCTATTAGATTGGTTTACTATTAGATTGACTTTATTAAAACTTGAAAATTATGAATTTAAAAACATGAAAAGTATTTCATTGACGTTTGAATGGTTACAATTAACTGAATGTCTTTGATTTTAACACAGTAGTGAGTAGAGCATTTGAGGATTCTTAGGGTTCATTTCCTGGGTGAACTGATCATAAAAGTTTTTTTACGAGGACAGAATTTTTACCGTTTTTTCCCAGGCACAGTGGATAGCAGTCAGGCTACTCTGATATTTAAGAATAGCTCCGCTTGGTGTCTTTTGGTGTTGGCTGCGCCTGTTGGTGGACTCGTCCTTCTAAGATGCGCCGAACAGCTGACATCTAACACGTCATACTAATTAGGTATAGTTGAAGGCCCCTCTCGAATTTTTTCCTCCATTGAAGAATCAACCTCTCCAGCGAGGGCGTTGAAATCATTCCGCCTATACGATCATAGCCCGCGACGCTCTCCATCGCTGGAGGGCTCAACAGACAAAAGATACATACATACAAAAGTTAATAATATTGCAGTCAACTCCTTCCACCGTTCATCCCTCGTGCCAAAATAGGAGGAAAAGTTTTGTCAAGTTTTACACATACTGCTGGCGGCGTTTCTCGGTTTTGATATATGTCCAACAAAATTATTTATTAGTTCCCACGAGTGTCTAAGTGTAGATTAATTTGTGCAAATGAATCTGATCACTGTTATGAAGTGTAGTGTATGTTTTATGGTGTGTACATAAACATGGAAGAAAGGAAGGTATGAAATACGGTTTCGACCCATTCAGGTCTACCATAGCAAGGGTGCATCACGTATCGTCCCAATAGTGTCATGCACTCTATACGCATTGCGGAGAGGTTTTGCATTTGTTAAAACTATAACCTGACGATAAGGAAGCCTTCACCACCACCTCTTTTAGCCTGCTGACCAGAATTTCTTACACTTTTCCGGGTTCGAATCAGCTAACTGTGTGGTGGGCGCCGAATATCATCATGATACCACAACAACTTTAGTCAACGGGAAGAAATTGAAACCAATTATGAAGCACAAATTTTCAATTTCGTACTGTATGTTCCAGGACTTCTAAAAAAAATATATACTTTTTGTTGGTGAATATTTACTTGTCTGATAAATACTATGCTAGCTAACCGAGCTTTCCAGGTTGTCTCAGACAATAAGATAAGTAAAGTAAGAAGAGTGAATAATGGTCTGCCTCAAGGCTCAGTTCTTGTGCCACATTTTTTAATGTTTATATTTCTAACATTCCTCAAAAAGAATACAGACAGTTCTCTTATGCTGACGATCTAGCAGTAGTACAACAATATGATAACGTTCAGCAAATCGGAAATAGTTTAACAGACCTCAAAACCCCCATTTTAAGAAATGGCGTCTTGTACCCAGTTCCAGCAAGACGGAAACTAGCGTCTTTCATCTTAACAATCGGGCGGCGAATCTCTCACTTGCAGTTCTTCTTGATGGCATTCCCCTCCGACACAACCCCTTCCCCAAGTATTTGGGAGTCGTAATGGATCGCACCTTGTCGTGCAATAAACATCTAAACAACCTTGCAGCAAAACTAAGAACCAGGAATAATATTCTGCAGTTAACTGGCACCTCCTGGGGAGCATCCGCCTCCACACATCAGCACTGAGCCTTGTGTATTCTGCAGCTGAGTACTGCTCATCTGTCTGGATAAATAGTACCCACGTCAAAAAGATCGATACAGTTTCGAACCAGACAATGCGAATAATTAGCGGATGTATCAAGACCACTCCACTGTACTGGCTACCCGTTTTGTGCAACATCGAACCGCCTACAATAAGACGACACAATCTCCTAATTGCCAAATATAATAAGATGTGTCAAACTTGGATCTGCCCATCCATGACGACATGAATAATCAGTTTGAGAGACTTAATCAAGAAATCCAAGCGTAAAAACTGTAAAACAGATTATATCTGATAATTTTAATGGGAGAGAAGCTTGGAAATTGGAGTGGATAGCCTCAGCCCCACCAGAATGGCACTCCCTGTTTGACAGTCAACAGGCACTAAAGGGACTCAACCTTCCTCGCAAGACCTGGGTAGCTCTTAACAGAGTTAGGTTTGGTCATGGCAGATATTCTTCACCTTTGTACACATGGGAAATGAGAGATACACCGAGATGCGATTGTGGTGAGGAAACGCAAACCATTTGTCACGTGACATTTGACTGCCCATTTCGAGCCTTCAGGGGATCACCGATAGATTTTATTAATATATAAAATGAAGCTTTATATTGGCTACACCAAGTTAATTTTGAATTTTAATTGTAATTTAATCTTAAATTGTAATATTTTTGTGCAATGGCCATAAGCTAAATAAATAAATACGTATCTGGTCTGCTCTGCTAAGCATTCGAAATTATAAAAATCTCTTGCGCCTGTTCTTCAGCAGTTACTAACATAGTAAGCATATTAAAAGTGAAAACAGCAATTGTTAAATTAGAAAATTCTCTGTTGTGCTCTAGGACATGTAAAGTGCATCCACATTGAGTATATATCATGAGTGAATATTCTTTACGTTATGGTGCAGTTTGTGCTGGTAGTTCACTTTAATTCCTGACAGCTTTTTAGTTCACGCTGATTAGGAACAGCACTTATGTTTATATACTCGCCAGCGTTATATACCCATACGGTCACACCAACATATTCGTAACGTGTACCATAACCCACCAGTTTGGTCGCACGCATTAAAAAGCCACCATATTCGACATGTGCTGTAACAGTACCCAGATTCCAATCTTTAGATTTAATTTCGATTGAACAAATGTCACAATAGCTATTTCCCTACACACCTTGTTTTCCACTTCATGTTTTTTTAATCTTAATATTCTTTGAGCGCAATATCAGCCTAATAAAACCAAAACATAAGATGATTAGGGGTATGTTATAAGCTACTTGGATATGGCTTAATGGATGACTCGACGTGATGTTATCAGTATTTTTGGGCTTACTGCGTATTCTGAGAATTTGATCTGAATCTTTTCTGATTATTGTTATTTCAAATAGATTCTGTTGTTTTCAAATTACTGTTCCTGTATGAAAGATATTTCGTTAAGGAAATCAGTGAATGTTTTGGTTTATGTTAGCATATTTTTATTTTGTTTTGCGTTATTTTTCACCAAGGACTACAACTACTGTAAATGGTTCTTGATATCCTGGATACTGGCACTGGAACGAAGTTGACGTCCGAACTGGTCTTACACATGTTCTACCATGAACCGATCTGTTTTTTTTTTTTTTTTTTTTTTAATTGGCTTTCGGCAACTAAGCCATTCAGCCAGCTCAATGTGTTTTATGATATCTCTTCCAGTGAATTAGTTTCTCCAGTGCGTTTTTAATTCCTAAGTATGAGAATGGAAACCACAGGACGGACAGGACGTTCACTAAGACACACAACACCAAAACATCCATGCCCGTGGCCGGATTCGAACCAGCGACCTACGGTACGTGGAGCTAGCACTCTAGCCCCTACGCTACCGAGGCCGGCGAATCTGGGGTTCTTAGGCCATCAATTATACCTCAACTTCGCGCAGCAGTTCATAGAAACATGCGCAATCTGTGGACGAGCATTATCCAGATGAAAAATCTCAACACGATATTGTCGCATGAAAGGAAGCACATGACGTCCAGAATGTCCGTGACGTACCATTGTGCCGTCGGACTTTCCTCAATCACTACCAACTGTAACCTAAAATCATACCCACACCATGGCGCTAGAAGTAACTCCGCTGTGCCTCTCCAAAATATTGGATGAATGGGTCCTCTTCCCAGGTCCCCACCATTCTCGCCGGCGATTGTCGTCCGAGGTAAAGCAAAACCACGATTCATCACTGAACACAATGTGATATCTTATATATTATTTCTATGTGTTTTTATGTCACGAGCCATTTATCTCCCTCGATATCTAACCGATATAGATAAATGGGATATTATTTTAATGATTAAGGTCTCCGCCGTGGTCGCATCATATTTTAAGAAAGAAATTTTTTATAATTCGTCTCATAAAGAGCGAAATTACCATTATTTCCATAAGTATTTTTTTTTGTCACGAGTTATTTATCTCCATTAATATCTAACTAATATCGAGAAATGACGTATTATTTTAGAGAGTATGGTCTTCGCTTTGGTCAAATCATATTTTAAGAAAGGAATCTTTCGGAATTCGACCCTTAAATGACAAAAGTGTCAATATTTCTACAACTCATTTTTGTGTCACGAGTCATTTATCTCGTTTGATATGTAACCGATATAAATAAATGAAGTATCATTTTAAAGATTAAGCTCTCTGCCGTGGTAACGTCCTATTTTAAGAAAAGAATTTTTCGGAATTCGATCCTTAAAGGGCAAAATTATCATTATTTTCTTTTCGTATTTTTTTTTGGTTACGAGCCATTTATCTCCCTTGATATCTAACCGAAATAGATAAATGAGTTACCATATTAAAGATTAAGGTTTCTACTTTAGTCAAATCATATCTTAAGACAGGAAGTTTTCGCAATTCAACACGTCATGGGCAAATATACCATTATTTCCTTAACGTGTTTTTTGTTATGGCCATTTATCTCCATTGACACCTAACCTAAATCGATAAATGAGGTATCATTTAAAAGATTAAGATCTCCACTCAGGCAACATTATAAATTAAGCACGATTTTTTTCGGAATTTGACCCTTAAAGGGCAAAAGTAATAACTGTGAAAGTCGCGCGTATGAGACAATTCAGAGTCAAGCCGCCAGATAGCAGCTGCATAGATCACAGAGATATTAATAAACTGCTTGACTGGCATCGACTTTTGTTACGTACCTGTTACACTAAACAAATAAACAATTAAAACAAATGAGGTGGTTCTTCTTTCATGCTATTACAAACCCCCAGCCTTACTATTAATTGTATTCGCGAAATTTTCTCATGGGTCATGTAGTCATTCATTAACAGTCTGGTCTTTTATGGTTATTGTTACACTCCTGGAAATTGAAATAAGAACACCGTGAATTCATTGTCCCAGGAATGGGAAACTTTATATACACATTCCTGGGGTCAGATACAACACATGATCACACAGACAGAACCATAGGCACATAGACACAGGCAACAGAGCATGCACAATGTCGGCACTAGTACCTTTCGCAGCAATGCAGGCTGCAATTCTCCCATGGAGACGATCGTAGAGGTGCTGGATGTAGTCCTGTGGAACGGCATGACAAGCCATTTCCACCTGGCGCCTCAGCTGGACCAGCGTTCGTGCTGGACGTGCAGACCGCGTGAGATGACGTTTCATCCAGTCCCAAACATGCTCAATGGGGGACAGATCCGGAGATCTCGCTGGCCAGGGTAGTTGACTTACACCTTCTAGAGCACGTTGGGTGGCACGGGATACATGTGACGTGCATTGTCCTGTTGGGACAGCATATTCCCTTGCCGGTCTAGGAATGGTAGAACGATGGGTTCGATGACGGTTTGAATGTACCGTGCACTGTTCAGTGTCCCCTCGACGATCACCAGAGGTGTACGGCCAGTGTAGGAGATCGCTCCCCACACCATGATGCCGGGTGTTGGCCCTGTGTGCCGCGGTCGTATGCAGTCCTGATTGTGGCGCTCACCTGGACGGCGCCAAACACGCATACGACCATCATTGGCACCAAGGCAGAAGCGACTCTCATCACTGAAGACGACACGTCTCCATTCGTCCCTCCATACACGCCTGTCGCGACACCACTGGAGGCGGGCTGCACGATGTTGGGGCGTGAGCGGAAGACGACCTAACGGTGCGCGGGACCGTAGCCCAGCTTCATGGAGACGGTTGCGAATGGTCCTCTCTGATACCCCAGGAGCAACAGTGTCCCTAATTTGCCGGGAAGTGGCGGTGCGGTCCCCTACGGCACTGCGTAGGATGCGACGGTCTTGGCGTGCGTCCGTGCGTCCGTGCGTCGCTGCTGTCCGGACCCAGGTCGACGGGCACGTGCACCTTCCGCTGACCACTGGCGACAACATCGATGTACTGTGGAGACCTCGCGCCCCACATGTTGAGCAATTCGGCGGTACGTCCACCCGGCCTCCCGCATGCCCACTATACGCCCTCGCTCAAAGTCCGTCAACTGCACATACGGTTCACGTACACGCTGTCGCGGCATGCTACCAGTGTTAAAGACTGAGATGGAGCTCCGTATGCCATGGCAAACTGGCTGACACTGACTGCGGCGGTGCCCAACCGCTGCACAGCTAGCGCCCTTCGACGGCCAACACTGCTGTTCCTGGTGTGTCCGCTGTGCCGTGCGTTTGATCATTGCTTGTACAGCCCTCTCGTAGTGTCCGGAGCAAGTATGGTGGGTCTTACACACCGGCGTCAATGTGTTCTTATTTCAATTTCCAGGAGTGTATATTAAACAAATTCCGTTGTATTGCAGTAGGTGTTTTTGTACGTAGGTTATTTCATTATGGAAATCAGAGATTGGTTTGCTTGAAGATTTCTCTGGCATTCGGCCGTATCAGTTGATCATAGTACAACGAATCTTCGACGGCGTAACGTGCCATCATCTTCAGGTTGCGTCTGCTGACCGGCGTGAGGAGCGCAGTCCAGGACACGACTGATGGGTCGGACCTGCTGGAGTGGTATTTATACCCTTCGACCTATCCCCTCCACTCTCGCCACCGCGCTCCGATGGCGTTGGTGGGGGTGGTACGCTCCGACGCGTAGAGCAGTGATCTTCAGTCTGCATTCCACCTCCGTCGCGCACTACGTTGTACTACGATCAATTGATCCGGCCGCATGCCCCGGAAATCTTCAAGCATCAGATTCGCCGGGAAAACCTACGGTCACATATCAGAGACTGCTTTCATTTATGTTGGCATCTCTATTTTATCTTGGTTTGTATTAGTGCGTTGAGTTGGTTTTGAGCCTGTTGACGACATTCGTCAGTAGCTCGATGTGCTGTGTGGCGGCAGGTGTGTTGGAGCGCGGCGAGGAGTGCGACTGTGGGCTGTCCGTGTGGTGCCGCTCGCGAGACGACTGCTGCGTGCCGCGGGGCTTCGGACCCAGCTCCTGCGACATAGACCGTTCCGCCGGGCTCGCCTGCCACCCGCATTCTCACGGCGCCTGCTGCGGCCCAGACTGCCAGCTCGCCAACCTCTCCAGCAAAGGCATCGTCAGTAACGAACGCTTTCTTACTCCTTTTTTGCTATAGATTAAGAGGTAGACTCGTCATCGGACAGGACTTCGAGGTCGTTTCCTGTAAATGAGTGAGATAGAGCTCCATATTTGTGATACTGAACTGAGGCAATCTGAAAGGTCCTAGAGAGTCGCTTCGGACTTTCAGCTTCATCTATGTCCGAATCCCTCTCTTCTCGTTCACTGTCAGTTACTCCGCTAACTCAGCTAAGTGGCCTATCTTCCCTGGCCATTGTCGTGTCGATATCTCGCGGTTTAAACTTAACCCATTCGTTTTCTTGACCTATAGGAAATAACCATTTTAAGTCTTGCTTTTCTTACATCCTATCTATATTTTTACTACTCTGATATATTACCATTCTCAGGACTCAGACGTCATTTCATAAAATAATAATATTGTAATTGCGAATACATTATAAAACTTGAGCCTGATTGTTTTGTATCTTTTTTTTGATAGAATTCTTGAACTCCATATTAATTTAAATTGCTTCTATAAGATTATGCCGTCAAGGGAGCTAAAATAAGAGATCTATTGTATGGGTTTGCTGTATAGAATAGTATTAATTCTGAATGTCTTACATTTACGAAAATTTTCCAATTTCTTTTTTTACCTGTGGCTATCAGTGAATTGTATTTTGTGCACACGTATCTCAATTTGTAAATGGACTAGTTGTAAGTTATCTAAAATCAATAAATGATAAACGTATAGTTGGAAATTGCTAAGGGATCCATTTTATTTGTCTCTTATTTTGACTATATTCACCGTTTCTCTAGTTAATACGAAAAAAAATCAAAATTCGTGGGCGATAAAGTGCTGTCTTATTGGTTTTTTTTTTACTATGGCTTTACGCCTCGTCGACGACTAAGGTCATTAGAGGCGGGATGGGACTATGGACAAGGAACGGGAAAGAATTCGGCCATGGCCTTTTTGGAGGAAGCATCCCGGCGTTCGCCTGGAGTGATTTAGGGAAACTTTGGAAAACCCAAATCTGGATGCCCGGACGGGGATTCGAAGTCTTATTGTTGTTTATCCTCTTTATGATCACTCTAGTACCGATGTATTAACTCATAAATCATTCTTTCCAGTTGGGAAATGAACTCAAGGAAAATACAACACTACAAAAAAATGATAAAAATATTTTTTTTTACTTGATGAAATTCATATAAGCTTCAAGGCAAAATTTTCAATGAGTCCCTGACCAAACCTATATTATTATTAATTTTTTTCAGGGCAGAAATCTGGTTTCTATTCAATCAAGTATTGGTCTAGAACACTTTAGTTCCCCAAAATAAATTCCCTTCCCCACTGCATTCCACCGCTTTCCTCCTTTTTCTGTAAGTAAATACCCCCGGGACAGTACCTAGCCGGGTAAACTTAGCGTATCACTTTCCTGACACAACTGTTCCAATGACGAATTATTGCACCACAAAGAATAAGTAAATAATTTATTAGGCACGATCAGATTTTTCTAAAATTATACGAGATATGTAAGATAAAAAAATTACGTAGATTTAGTGGGCAAAGTAAGTTTAATAGGAATGCTTAAACACAATACCTGTATTAGATAGATCAGCCAAAACATTATGATCACCTGGCTATTTGTGTGTTGGTCCATATTTGGCGCGAAATACAGCAACGATTCGGCGTGGCACAGATTCCAAAAGTCCTTTTTAGGTTTCCCGAGTTGTCTGGCAACAGATGTCTACGCACAGGTCACTCAATTCCCTTAAATTACAGGCCGGTGGTTTGTGAGCGTGGCGGCTGGGAACGAGCATCTCTGAAACGACGAGGCTGGTCGGCTGTTCGCGTGGAAGTTGGAGGCTTGCCCGCTCTGTAAAGCGGGATAGGTGGCGATCTGTTGCAGATCTAAGTGTGCTCCGAAACACTTGTGCCTGGACCAGCATTGTACTCTGCTGTCAGATCTGCCATAGATCGCCGCCTATCCCACTTAACAGAGCGGGCAAGTCTCCTACATCCACGCGAACAGCCTGCCAGCCTCGTCGTTTCAGAGATGCTCGTTCCCAGCCGCCACGCCCACAAACCACCGGCCTGTAATTTAAGGGTATATCGAGACCTGTGTGTAGACATCTGGTGCCAGACAACACCGGAAACCTGACAAGGACTTTCGAATCTATGCCTCGTCGAATTTCTGGTGTATTGCGCTCCACAGATGTACGAACACACTAATAAGCAGGAAGTCATAATATTTTGGCTGATCACTGTATATTCCGATTACAGAACGATTACTGCATATAAACTATATCACAGGCTGAAGATAGTGATACATGTATGCAAAAATTCCTCCCAGGATAGGAAATCAATACCATGTCCTCGATTCGAAGCAACGACCTTATCACTGAGTGAGTGTTTTTCTGTGTGTGTCAGGACTGCTGGTCGTGGGGCCCGGTGGAGTCGTGGTGTCCGTGCCAGCAGGGAGTGCAGCCCTGCCCCTGTGGCCTGCTCGGCGGTTGCGTGGGCGCGGAGTGCCACTCCAGAGAGTGCGCTGCACTCGGTATGCCTGAGTGCCAGTGCCCCGCTCAGAAGAACCACTGTGCCACCTGCTGCCTTGTCGCGGGAGGCGACTGTCTGCCAGCAGACAAGATCGCAGAGTACCTGCTGCTACACTCGAATATCACGCTGGAGGTAACTATAGCTAGGATCAAGGTCAGCCTGTTATATCCTCACTCCGCAGTCCTTACCCCTACATGCGAACTTATCATTCGATTAGCTGGACACAGTAGTGAGCTCGGAAGGTAGAGGGGGAGGGGGTAGCCAGGTGAGAAACGGGCCCGAGAAATCGACCTTGAGCCGCGAGTTCGGAGTGAACATGTTATAGGCTGGGCCGCGACACGACGCCGTAAGTGCAACTATTTATTTATTGTGACCGTAGGCTTCTTTTGGTGGCAGGTGTCTCTTAGCTGTTCGGGTCACGCCGAGTTGATATGTAGAGAAGACGTTACGACCAGCATTCTGTGGTCTTCTTCCTGGGCAGAATGGCGTCTTTTTCCCCTATCGGTGTGGTTATATACCCGTGGCCCGCTGTCCGTCTAAACTAGTGTTCGGTCCTCCTGGCCAATCGGGGTTTCCGACCCGTCACGTGACTGTTGGCTCCATAGGACGCAGCACGAGATGGTTGGGAGGTGGAGGGGACACGTGACCCTTTTCGTCCGCTCTAAAGGCAGTCATGTGGTGTGAAGCTTCAGCTCTTTGTGTTCTTTTATATTCTCTGGACGTTGGGCGACCTCTCCCATCATTGACCACCATTGATCTTCGCGCAATATGAGTCTCGTGTTTTAAGAGTTTAAGGAATAACTGGTCGCTACTGTATTTCATAAAGTAACCAACTTTTTCAAGCTATTAGATCTATATTTCCGAATGTTCTGTTATATGTTCATTCACTCATTCTCTCGAGTCTGCAACGAACCTTCAATTTTTATTGCAACAGTAACATTTCCTGATTATAAATTTTTGTAAAGAATGTCTCTTAGGTAATATGATACATTTATTTGTTTATTCCCCCTCCCCCAACTGCAGCACTCACTTGACAATGGCGGCAGAGGTGTGTGACCGCCGAAGCGTCGGGTTTTATTGATGGACTAACTCCGCTAGTTACCCGAGAAAATTTTATTCATTTGCAACGCCGAGATGATCTCCAGTCTTATAAAAATTAGTCTGCAAGCATATACTTGAGAGTGTTCTAAATAGAAGGTGGAGCAGAATAGATTAGTTCAGAGTAGGTTGAATGGAAATCTGTCGAGATGATGCAGAGGGGAGTTTTGACACCTTGAACTCTTGCTGTTTGCCTCGCCAGCAGGTATCCTGGGGCGCCTCAAAGGTGCAGCCAGCCGCGGGCGCCTCCGTGAATCGCTTGCTGTGCCGCGCCGACGGTCGCTGCAAGCGGATGTGGTTCAGACGGTGGCCGCTAGGCGCGCCCTGTGTGACGCGCGGGTCGGTCGGTTACTGCCACAGCGACGGGTGCATCTTGCAGCATGATTCCTTGATGCAGCCTCGCATCGTGTTCCGGCAACCTGACACTGCTTCCACGCTGCGACCAGCGTCCACGGCAATAACTCCGTGCACAGTTTTGTCTTTAATAAATTATTATTGCAACTGATATCAAATCTTTGTCATTACCAAAGTAATCATAATTCAGACTAAAAAAAAAATAGTGACTCAATCCAGTAAAGGGATACGTAATGGCATACTTACTATGTCTATCGTTGGGTGCCGTTATAATAATGATATTCCTTACAAAGCAGTTGATAAGGCTCCATAGTAATATTAAGATAACAGAATTTCTGTCAATAATGTCATGCCGTTCGTACGCAGCGAATCACAATAAGTATTTTGACTGCTAGACTTAACTAAATTCGACTAGTAATTCTTAAGTGAATGGCGTTCAACGAAAACTGTGTAGTAATTTGTGTACACTCAGCCTACCGACTTGGCATCACAGTCAAACATACTCACTTTTAACCTCAGGATCAGCTATACATTATTCAAAACATAATCAAAATCCAACTGGTAGTTTTTGCGTGAAATCCGTACACCCAAACAGGCGGACGTAAATTTTAAAAATAGTTAATTTCTTTTCTACAGGTCATTAACAGTTCCCCGAACACATTTTTTCTTAGATGTCTTAAATTTACAGACTTTCATTCCGTTACAGTTTTATTATATGCATAGATAAGAATTTGGAACTAACGGGCTTCGTACTTTATTGCATATTCTACATTTTTCGCTCACGTAGGGAAAAAAAGGATTTTGCTAGCTGAAACTCTACAATGTTACCAAAATTGACAGTTCTTGAAATTAGACAGATAATTAATCGTCCAGCTAGCTTTTTGAAGAGATTGAAGAGGTCATGATGGAACACGTATATAGTTTCTTCAAAATTATTTCCACTAGATTAGTGATATTCTGAAATCTTCACCAGCAGAAGTAATAAGTCAGCATCCTGCAGACAAAACTGAAGCATCATCTTTGAAATCTCTTTAATTCTGCCAAATGCCAGGAATGGGACAGGTAGGAATTCCGTCTGTGTCGTCGCAGTGGTAGCTTCGCTATGACATCTCACCTGATGAAGGCAGCGGAGGTTGCTGCCGAAACGTTGTGGACAGAAGAACTTATCCGGCAGAATACCAGAGAAGAATTCTTGTCAGCCATACGCAGGGAAAAATTTAATTCTCACATTACTAACAGAGATTTAGAACCCAGCAGAAGCAACGCTTTTTATTTTTATCCAATTTCTGTTGTTGTGACACGGAAATAGTACAGTTTTAGTCATAAGCATCGAGTCATAACTTCGTCTACTCAGCCCATCCACAAACCCAAACACAGTACATTTTCTTCATTTCATGGCACAGTAAGCTTCGAAATGAGAAGATCATGCTGCCTAGTGATGGTGTTCAGAACTGTTTTTTGCGCTTTTGTCGTGAACGGTCCATCCTACAAGCCAAAGAAGCTATCGTCAACTGTCTATGAACCAAGCTAGTTATTATCGGCAGGTTTGTATTAATTTGTTGAAATGTGTGAATAAGGTTTGGGGTCTGGATGCGATTAATTAAGTGTTGTGATCGTATTCTGTAATCTCCATTCTATAGAACATTGTGAGGAAAACGTTTCAGATAATATCCTGTCCGAAATGTTCTTGGCTTTGTAAGCTACCTTACTCCTTATCTGCAATATTTGGTTAAAATCCGGCGAAGTTTAGGTTAACATTGGATACAGGATACCACAGTTTAAAATCGAGACAACAACACTTCAGGTTTAGAAAAGTAAATAAACAGGACATAATAATGATAAATAAACAGTTTCTAATAAAATATAAATTATAAAACTTACATAAATGAGTGTAATCCATAGGTTTCCATAATTGGAAGTAAACAGATTTGGTTAAACAACCATAGCACTAATATTCCACACATTAGATGCACTAAAGCACTGGTATAATAATAATTTCACCGTTTTATATTAAATTCACCCATAACTCACAGTTTCCGACAGGTTTAGAGCAGTAAATAGGATTTTCAAAACATTACACCATGTGCTAATTTCAATAAAATGTTTCAGTCCAGCCCAGTAATTTCAGAGCTTCAAACGTAAACTTAACAACACTTAATAACATGCCATTCAATATTCTTTAAGTTTCCAATAGCCATCTACCGATAAATAAAAGATACGAATAAGTAAAAAAATCGTAATCCTACTACGCAGTAACGGATCACTAGTATACAACATTTCGGTCTGGCAAACATATTTCACGAACTAAAAACTTTCCTAAAACACTTAAAATAAATAAAGGAACATTTTAAAAGTAGTCTCAGGCAGAAATAAGCTGTAAATAAAAAGTGAATAAAATTGAGTAATGCTGTTAAACTACCAAATTTTATAAATTCCATAACTTTCGATATTCTCAACCGTTTTGGAAAATTTTTACCTCCTGAGAATCAGCAGGAACAGGAGAAGAGTTTGAAAATAGTATAAACTTGATATTTTAAACTTTAGCAAATATATATTCCGGACGTGACGTTTTGCAGTACTAAAGTCAGCGAGCTTTCGGATTCAGCAAACTTCATAAATCATTTACACCGGTCTGGAAGCTCTGAGAACAAAACCAGCACAGCACAACAGTTGGTACAAAATGCTTTACATCTGGTGATTTTCTGGAAACCCTCAGCTCGGAAAAATAATTAAGTACACCTCTTGATCGTCACAGTCTAAGCATTTCCTATAAAGGTAGGTCCTGGAGGTGCTCAAGGGACACTTATAGGAAGTCACGGGTTGAGTAGACACGTACAGTGTCAACACGAATTTTTGCGCTCTAGGCGCGCGCGGGCGTTCATGGGTAGCCGGAACCATGATGGCCGCTGTCGGTGGTACCAACGGTAGAACTTAGAAATTTTACATCATGTGATTCATCAATGTGAACTTTTACTTTCATTTCGGGGTGGAGCGGTCTGTTCTGTTTCATGACTTGTGATCTTCGGCTTGATGATTTACTCCGATTGCCATAGCTAACTGTGATATTTTCTGTAAATTCAGTGAATTTTCAAGAATATATTCTTTGGTGATTCTGACTTCAACTTTTATTTCTACAGGAGGTTAATTCTGTGAGTGGCGACCGTCTTTATCCTTACAGTTAGCATCCTTCTAGGTTTTTCACGGTTATAGAACTTTTCTCTGACTTTTAGTAGCATTTTGGAAGAACTCAAGTTTAGGTGTACAAGCCGATACGTACCCCGGTATGGGTTTGGATCCTAACAGCTTCAACCATAACCAATTTACTAAATATTTCTGTGTACTAATATTTGACTGTAGAAAACGATTGGTCACCAGATCAAATCTCATAATTTACCGCTATCATCATCTACTACGACCAAAATTTTCCTGAAGGGAACAATAGATTGACAGGATTACACATTATTAGATCCAGATGTATGATTGCAGTAGATAAATTCATTTTCTAAAAATGTTATATATAAATTAACGTTAACTAAGCGTTATTTCCAAACTATGTTGGTGGACAAATTAACTTGCCACTGACACCATAAGTTGGATGCTTTTCACAAAAAAATGAGTATTGCTACTCTTTTGAAAATACATGGACAACCAATACTCTTACTTCTATTGTTCGCAATATGTATTGAATGATTAGTTATTACAGGCGTGGGAAAGGATTTTTTTCAGTTGGAGTTTATTTGTGAAGATGAAGGTTCTGATAAAACACACAAAGAATATTTCGAAATGCCACGTCGTTTAATCGTCTCTGCAAAATATGTGTACTACTCTAAGGCAGGGTTTACCAGACCCCATTCAAAATTTTCTTTTTTATATTTTTAAAAATGAAAAATTAACACACTTACAAATATTAATACATTACTAAATAATGTGATGGGAGGACTTGTTTCTTGTCGCGAAATTGAATCGCTTGCTTGATTTCAATCTCAATTTAGATTCAGAATCATTCGACTGCTGTATTATGTTTTTATCATAATCAGGTGTGAAAACTAGTGATGTTCCGGATATCCGTATTCGTATCCGTATCCGCGGATGTCTTGTAGTAACTGAGCGGCAAGTCACCACGGCCAAAGTTTGGATTCGCCTCTGATCAACCACTCCTCGATTAGCTTTCGAAGATATGTGGCCATAAGATCAGAGTGACTACGTTCTGCCCACACTTATAGCTAGTAATGAGCAGGAATCAGCGATACAAATGAAAACATGTAGTTGAAAGAATTGAGTGACTTTAATACTTCAGTAAAAATGGGCACATAGACATACACTTCAAATAAATGAAAAATACTGCATAAACTAGCTCTCAAAAAGGCATCTGCTACTAATAAAATCCTGCCACTCGGGATATTCTTTCTCAGCCAGCCAGAGGGTATAAATTGCATTAGCCATTACCTAATAAAATCTGCTTGCCGTATGGCGACGTGGTCCATCCTTTGAATCGGCGAAACGACTGCCCCGGAGGCCGTTCCAGACTGCGCTCTCCAGAGTAGAAACGTGGTGGGGAGAAGTCATGTGACTTAATCCTATTCGTCTAAAATCCCTGGCTAAGGGCTTTCGGAGTTACCCTGGTAGGGGGACTGATTCCCACGGGAAGTGACTTTGCCCAACCTTGAGCTCTGCTTCGTTGGGTGGAATTACATTACATAGCTGCAGCTTGAGAAAAATTATCCCGAGCGAAAGTTAGAACATCTTGTAGCTAAAATCTCTCATTATACTACAGTCTGAGGGGGGGAAAAAGATCTACAAGGGGTGATCAAATGAAAAGGTACGTAACGACACGGTGGGTACAAATGCAAACTTTATTCAAAATATACACCATAGGCCTGAGCACAACGATCTAACTAATGTACAAGCCGCAGGATTCCTTGTTCCCAGAATTCCTGTGGCCATGACGAGACCCAGTCCTTCACAGCGTCCTTGAGTACGTCGTCCGAGTTGAAGCGCTTCCCTTTCAGGTGTTTCTTCAGTGGACCAAACACATGGAAATCGCAGGGCGACATGTCCGGACTGTAGGGCGGATGGTCCAACGTCTCACACTTGAACTTGGCCAGTTCCATGTGTGTGACTCTGGAGACGTGTGGACACGCGTTATCATGGAGCATAACCACACCCTCCGTGAGCAGCCCCGGTCTTTTTTTCTTGATGGACCTGCGTAGGCGTCGAAGTGTCTCACAGTACACATCGGAGTTAATGGTTTTTCTGTGCTCGAGGAATTACACAAGTAGCGGACCTTGAACGTCGAAAAAGACGGTGAGCAACACCTTGCCTGCTGACGGCACGGCTTTGAACTTTTTAGGGGGAGGTGACACTGGTATCCCGTCCCGACATTGCGGCATGCCCGGTAGGTGGCATGGAAATCGACCTAGTATAGATGGCGCTGGCATCAGACCAACCAGCGCCACCATATCACAGTTTCCGCCACGGCCAATCAGAGCCGACCCGGTACGGATATAAATAAGCCAGCGCATCCCCACTCATCCAGTTCGGTGTTCGCTGCGCTTTCGGTTGTGACTCCGTAAAATTGTGATTCGTCTCTTGGACTCTCAACAGTGTTCGTCTCGGCTACGTCTACGGTACTCTCTCTTGGACTCAGTGAATCGCTTCTTGGACTCGTGACTGTGCTTGTTCTCGGTGACGTTCGGTGCTTTCTATCTCGGACTCTGTGAACCTCACGTCGGATACAACTAGTGCGCGTCTTTGGATTTCGTTCGGCCTGCTCCTTGGACTTGTTCGGGTTATTCGTGACCATCTCCTGCGGTCTGCCCCTCCGCCGTTCGACGTCGGCCGCCGTACGGATATAGCAATTGGCGACGAGGAAAAAGGTTATCAGCTCATATCACAAACAACCGGGACAGTCATACCGGTCATGGGTGACTGATCTCTAAGGTCTTAGTGGCAAATGCGACTTCACTTGCTCAAACGCAAAGTGCAGGGCTTCATATACAGACTCCCTGATCCGCGACGTCATAGTGCAGCTAGCTCCAGACCCAGAGGTGCGCACAGCGGCACTGAAGCTGGACAACCCATCACTCGAGGACATTCTACGCATCGCGCACTCGCATGAAATTGCGCAAGCAGCGAACGAGCGCCTCATGGCTCGCCCACAAGTAGCGACGGTCAAAACATCACAACACAACTCCCGCGCACAAGGCAAACCAATGCACGCTCCAGACACCAACAAAGCAGGACGCCATCGCTGTCCGACGTATCTATGACGTCCGAACCCCGAACCCCACCCCGCCGACGATTCCAGAGGCCCCTGCCGTCTTGCCCACAGTGCTTCACTTCGCACTCACGGGCAGATTGATCCGAACCGTTGGGCACATTGCACACGCTGCGGTAAAGAGGGACACTTGCGGTCAGTCTGCCGAAACCGGGCACCTCGCCCCAGCCCGACAGCCCGCATGCAGCAAGAAACGGTCAACACACTGCAGACCGCAGCTCATACTGGCGATCCACTCTCACAGAAACTATTCTTAACTCTGAGAGTCGCCAACCAGGACATCCGGTTTCAAGTGGACACGGGGGCAACCGTCTCGCTGATAAACCAAGCCACCTACGCTCAACTAGGCTCACCACCGTTGTCTCCACCTTCATGGCGTTTGGTGTCGTACGGGAATAGAGACATTCCCCTGCGGGGTCAGGTCTCCATCACGGCCACCTACAAACAAGTCACCTGACCAATTACCTTTTTTTGTGGTGGATCAGCCCTCGGCTACTAATATTTTTGGGTTAGACGCATTCAACAGATTCGGATTCTCAATCGTGGACGAAGTCCAGGTCATATCGGACTCGGTCCCATTCCAGGACCTGGATGACCTATGTACTCAGTTCGCACCCATCTTTACGCCAGACTTAGGGTGCGCCTCAGATTTCGAGGCTCACATCACCCTCCGGCCAGGTGCAGTACCTCGCTTTTGTCGTGCCAGACCTATTCCGGTCACCTTACGTGCAGCAGTAAAACAGGAACTTGACCGGCTTCAGAACATTGGAGTAATCGAACCTGTCAAATCCAGCGCGTGGGCTACACCACTGGT
Organism: Vandiemenella viatica; assembly: GCA_031002005.1. Lineage (NCBI taxonomy): Eukaryota > Metazoa > Arthropoda > Insecta > Orthoptera > Morabidae > Vandiemenella > Vandiemenella viatica. The sequence continues at coordinate 257,917,391 of JARYHS010011408.1, read as the reverse complement.
CATCATCCGGAAACCCAATGGCACCCTCCGGTTATGTGGAGATTTTAAGGCTACGATCAACGTCCAGTCTCAAGTCGAGACGTATCCAATCCCACGACAAGAAGATCTTCTCACTAAACTTGCGGGCGGCGAATATTTCTCGAAGATTGACCTCGCAGATGCATACTTACAGCTTCCACTAGATGAGGAATCACAAATCATCGTCGTCATCAACACACCGTTTGGACTCTACAAATACAAGCGCCTCCCGTTTGGCATCGCTTCTGCACCGGCAATTTTCCAAAGATACTTGGAGCAGCTGTTGCGACACATCCCGACATGCGCAAACTACCTGGACGATATCATTGTCACAGGAACCACTCGCCAGGAGCTCCTACAAAACCTGCGCACGCTATTTGCAGCATTACAAGAGGCAGGGCTGAGGTGTCGCCTCGAGAAGTGTCGGTTTTTTCAAGAGGAAGTAGAATATCTCGCCCATTGGCTCAACAAAGAGGGAATTAGACCATCAGACCGCAACGTGGCCGCCATAGATTCCCTACCCCGCCCAAAGAATCTGCCAGAACTACAAGCCTTCCTCGGGAAAATAAATTACTACTCAAAGTTTCTGCCACAAGCGGCACATATCTCACAACCCCTCAACCAGCTCCGGAAAAAGGGCGTTGCCTACAACTGGACCCTGTCGTGTCAACGGGCTTTCGACCGGCTAAAGCGCATGCTAAAGTCTGCTCCTTGTCTGACGCCGTTTTCTCCTACACGGCCCCTAGTCGTGGCAGCTGACGCCTCAGCATATGGAATCGGGGCGGTACTCGCACATAGGAATGAAGACGGCTCTGAACAACCGATAGCGTTTGCTTATAAGACATTGACGCCAGCACAACGCAACTACTCGCAGATCGAGAAAGAGGCATTGGCAATAGTCTTCGCTATCAAGAAATTTCATGTATATCTATTTGGAACCAAGTTCTCCCTTATCACGGACCACAAACCGTTGGTGGCAATATTTGGACCCCGCTCCAGCCTCCTAGAGCGAACGGCCCAACGCCTCCAACGATGGGCGATGTTTCTGAGCGCTTATAATTACACCATCCAATATAAGCCAACAGCACAATACTCCAATGCCGACGCCCTATCACGCCTGCCTGCCGGCCCCGATCCGGAATTCGACCAACAAGAAGTACTGTGTTTTCACATCGACACAGAGAGGAAGCAGACAGTGGACGGGTTCCCCATTACAGCAGCCCGAATCGCCTCCGCCACCCAGCGGGATCCAATCTTGCGCCAGGTCCTGCGCTATATCATTCACGGGTGGTCAACATACCTCACACGCAGAATGGACAACGAATTGAAGACATGGCGCCACATATCTGACAGACTCTCGGTCACAGACGACGTCATCCTTTTGGACGCAGAAAACGACACACATCGTGTGGTCATCCCAGCGGAATTGCGCTCACAAATTCTAAAGCTCCTGCATCGAGGACATTGGGGCATTTCCCGTATGAAAAATCTCGCAAGAAGACATGCTTATTGGCCAGGAATCAATCGAGACATTGAGAAGATGGTACGCAGCTGCACAGCCTGCGCCCAACATCACGCAGCGCCACCGCAAGCCTTTGCCCCCTGGCCCACACCCCACCAACCATGGGACCGCATTCATCTGGATTTTGCAGGCCCATTTTTGGGAACTATGTGGCTACTTATAATTGATGCCTATTCAAAGTACCCATACGTGGTTCGCATGGCATCCACAACGACGAAAGCAACACTAAATGCATTAAGCCAGGTTTTGGCCATCGAGGGGTTACCACGCACCCTCGTCTCAGACAATGGGCCCCAATTCACAGCAACCACATTCGAAGAATTCTGCGTGCTAAAGGCATCAAACATATCTTCAGTCCTCCATTCCATCCCGCCTCAAATGGCGAAGCAGAACGGCTCGTAAGGACGTTCAAGCAACAAATGCTGAAAGAGGTACAGTCAGCTACGACGTCGTCCGCCCTCACCCTCTTTCTCAGCACATACCGGACAACACCAATTAATGGTCGCAGCCCAGCAGAACTGCTCCATGGGCGACAACCACGAACGATGCTGCACCTCCTGGCACCATCACCGGCAGAGCCCCGATCCAGACCGTCCCATCGGTACACGCCAGGCAGCGCGGTCTGGGGACGCGCCTACGGAGGAAATGCCACTTGGATGCCAGCAACAGTAGTGGGGACATACGGACGGCGTGTCATCTCAATACAAACGCCACACAGAATAGAACGCCGTCATCAAAACCAGTTGCGTCCTCACATCACAACAGGCCCATCACCATCACAACAATATCAGGAAGAATACAGTATACCACCATCAGCGCCATTAGCAGAGGTCCCACAACCACCCTCCCCACAACGACGATACCACCTGCGCCCAAGAAAACCAGCAGTGCCGGACGAGAGGGACGTCGAAATGGACCATCCACCAACCACATCGGCACCCACGTCACCACGTCCTCAACCATGGAGTACGTCGGCGCAAACCGAGAATGATGCGGCCGGGATACCACAACCATTCCAGCCTCATCACCCCATGCATCGTCAAGGGCGCTTCCGCCCGTACGCGCCAACTTCAGGGGGGAGGGATCTGGTATCCCATCCCGACATTGTGGCATGCCCGGTAGGTGGCATGGAAATCGACCTAGTATAGACGGCGCTGGCATCAGACCAACCAGCGCCACCATATCACAGTTTCCGCCACGGCCAATCAGAGCCGACCCGGCACGGATATAAATAAGCCAGCGCAGCCCCACTCATCCAGTTCAGTGTTCGCTGCACTTTCGGTTATGACTCCGTCAAACTGTGATTCGTCTCTTGGACTCTCAACAGTGTTCGTCTCGGCTACGTCTACGGTACTCTCTCTTGGACTCAGTGAATCGCTTCTCGGACTCGTGACTGTGGTTGTTCTCGGTGACGATCGGTGCTCTCTCTCTCGGACTCTGTGAACCTCACGTCGGATACAACCAGTGCGCGTCTTTGGATTTCGTTCGGCCTGCTCCTTGGACTTGTTCGGGTTATTCGTGACCATCTCCTGCGGTCCGCCCCTCCGCCGTTCGACGTCGGCCGCCGTACGGATATAGCAGTGACGACGCATGCTTCCACTGCATGCTGTCCCGCTACGTTCTCCCATGGCGGAATATGCAAATATTTAATTGTTACGTATTTACGTCGTTTTGTACCTTTTAATTTGATCACCCCTTGTATATCCGTATCCGTTAATTTTTTAGCGGATCTCTTTTGTAAAGATTTATTTTACTGAGTTATCAAAGGTAACTGGTAACTTACCACTATGGTTAGTTTAAAGGTATTATTTTAAGTATCTTTACAGTGAGATCAAACCTCTAAGGGGCGTCCATTAATGACGTGAGGTGAAATAGGGGGGAGGGTTAGGCGAAATCTCACGCCCCCTAATCTTTGTGATTTGCTAACTGAAATTATTATTGAGGTACCGCTAAGTGTTTACATCAGATAAAATAAGCATAGGCTACATAGACTGTAGCCTAGGGGCCCGCACCCCGAAGGAGGGCCTGCACCACAGTATAGCACACAAAATCTAAATGCGACCCTGCTTGGAACGCTTGTTGCAGATGATTATAAAATGTGCGAGTCAAGTGTCATAGACCTCCAATTTTTTTACTATTAATCTGCCAATACTTTAACGGATCTTGATCTCTTGATATTGTTTTTTTCATTGGCATATTCTGCTAGCAAATTAGCATTCGTACATGATAATTGGTTTTCAGCTTCCTCGCCATTATCGTTACTATCTAACATTTTGGCCATAGTCTTCTAAATTGTTGCAGTGTGCTTTCATACAGCATTTGGTTTTTCTGTGTTAATCGTAGTTGTGAGATTTACTTCTGTTTCTGAAGCTGTAAGTAATTTCTGTTTTATATCTTTGATTAACAAGTCAATGAAGAATTTACCTTTGTAACGTGGAACTAAAATCGTTGCTGGAACAATATATTTTTTTTCGATTTCAGAAAAATGATAATTCCTTCTTCAAAAACTCAAGAACGGTGGGTGTGCTGACGTTGGGAGTTTCCCCACTATCAGCAGGAACTTGCATCTCATCATACAATTTATTTAATGCTCGTACTCGAGGAATAAAGTTGGATATACATGTATTTTGTGCGATCAGTTTTCTTGTGGTATCCTACAAAGGCTTCAGTATTCTCACTAATTCTTGAATTAAGATCCACACGTCGCGTAAGCTGGATGTTCATCGATAATAGATCGTAGTTGACGACTTTCCAAGTTGAGAAAGTTGAGATCCGTATCCGTATTCGCGAATCTAGATACTAATAATCTGTATCCGTATCCGCGGATATACATTTTTAGCGATCCGGCACATCACTAGTGAAAACCCACTGTAATAAGTTGTTAAAATTCACTGCTTTGCGTGGGAGCTCTCGACATTCTCTCTGTCTTGCTGTCCAAAAATCAATTAAAGAAATCTTTTTAAAACAAGCTTGAAGAGTCTTATCTGCGAACATTTCCAGGCGATTCATGTTACCAAACCTAATATAGTGGTAACGAATATTTGGAATCTATGATGAAATTTAGAATTCTAATCTTGCAACATTTTTGGCGTTCCTGAATTTTGCCTAATATCTACTTACATGGCAAATCGAATGAAACGATGAATATTTCTCTGAACACAATGGATTATTATGTTTACCAGCTTTGTTACACCTGACATATTCACTGTAATCAAACAATCAGAAACCGAATTGATTTCAGAATCCTGAAAGAAAGAATAATTATAATCAACAAAAAAATTGATGTGTTGCGTGTGCTTTATCATGCATGTTGCATACGCTAAAATGTAAATGTTGTCACGAACCCCCCCCCCCCCCCCACGGTCAACTGGCGAATCCCCAGGGGTTAGCGTACCCCACTTTGAGAAACCCTGCTGTAAGGAATCTCGCATGCACCTAACAAGCAAGATATTTTATTAACAGCATGTGATTTTCTGAAGGTAATATTTGCTCCTTAAGCTACATTTCCGTACAGTTGGCTACTGACTCTACAAATGTTTTCATAATTTGCTAACTAAAGCTATTGCTTTGGTACACGATAAAATCTGGAGAAATCAATTAAAAACACAATTCAAGTTAAGGCATTTGAAGCTTGTGTTGTATTCCTAAGGAATTCACTAGTCTAATGATTAAAAAAAATATATCCGCTAATCTTTTCTTACCGGGAGACCCAGAACGACAGCTTGGATGCGTAAATGACCGTATTTCAAGGCATGGGTAGATATATTTGGTATGAATTTGTTCCCTCTGTGATATAATTATTTTCTGCGTCATATGTTAGGCGGAAACAAATGTATTTCAAGTTCAAATTTGCTACCAAAATGACAAGCAGTAACACGTTCAGAATTTGAGGCGCTACGGTATTTATCGGCAATTAAATATGAACCATTAACAGTCGCGCGCATTTTGGGAAGGGAAGGAGGGGAAGGTAAGGAAGTACTGATCGATGTAAAGTGAGGCAGTGAGTTAGTCCACAGTGTCCAGCTCAGCAGGTTATGTGGCGGGCGGTGTTGTCTGAGTACGCCAAGGAGACTACGCTGCACGGCGTACGGTACCTGTCAGCAAAACGATGCGGCGTCGTAGCCAGGTACTTGTCATACTTTAACAGGGTCACACTAAAGTAAAACAGTGCCGAAATTTCACATTAAAGTACAGGGACGTCCAAATTTTGCTTCAGACGTCGAAATCCGGTTCATTCGTTCCAAACTCCTTTTCGGACTTATGAATACTGAAATCCCTATTCAGATGAGAAGATGTATACTTAACAAGCTGCCATTTAAGCCTTTCACAAGTAGCTGAAAGTATTTAGGTTTCTTTTGTGAAAATTTAACAATAATATTTTGATCTAGAGTTCTGCTACATACATACCTACAAAACCGATAATGCTTGACAGCTAAAATAAACTAGTACTTCTAAATAGTTAATATTACTACTAATAATAGCTAGGGTGGCGCTTATTTTCCTGTGACAGTTTCACCGTACAGCTATTTTTGAAATAGCTCAAATTCTTTAAGTCTCGCTATGTTTAATGTAAACTGTTTGTATCCCCCTTGATAACTCATTACACTTTCTGATACCCACTCCCATCTCTCTGAAATCAATAACTAGTTTGTGGTTATGGTCATTTCTTCCTTTCCAAATACTACTTTTAGCATCCTCATGGCCAATCTTGGCCTTATATATACAAGGCACAACGATTCCCAATCCAACTCTTTAATCAAATCAGCTGCTGGCTGCTGATACACTACTTGCCTTCCTTTGCCCTCTACAATTGATTTATTTGATTCTCATAATCAGTTCCATACCCTTCTGAAGCAAGGACCTTTCTATGGCTTACCAATGAATCTCTGATCCCTCATGTCTCAGGTACATACACTGGTCATCTGCTCCAATAGATCCAGTAAATGGAAACCTCTCTTTACCGGGTCTTTTGGAGATCGCGATTTCGCTATAGCAACATAATATCGTTGTAATACTGCTGTAGTCAGTCGCAGAAGTATTATTTTCAAGCAGTAATTCGGTTGTAATACAGCCTGGACCATTATTTTCAATCAGAAATTAGTTTGTAATGCAGCCTGGACCAGTAAGATCGCGATTTCGCTATAGCAACATAATATCGTTGTAATACTGCTGTAGTCAGTCGCAGAAGTATTATTTTCAAGCAGTAATTCGGTTGTAATACAGCCTGGACCATTATTTTCAATCAGAAATTAGTTTGTAATGCAGCCTGGACCAGTATGAAACCGTCAAATGTACAGTACCTCGGAAAGAATTTCTAGTGGAGTCTTGCGTTCGACCACTGATTATGATGCCAATTCTAAGAGGAATCACGATCTCCAGTAATCCCATTGTCACTTGCCATTATCTCCCTTTATATCAAACAGACATCGATAAATAAGGTATCATTTTAAAACTTAGGGTATTCGCTTTGCTCACATGATATTTTAAGAAACTAATTTCTCTGAATTCGATCCTGAAAGGGCAAAAATATCAATATTTTTAAAATTCTTTTTTTTTTTTTTTTGTATCACGAGCCATTTATCTCCTTAAATACTTAACTGAAAAGTATAAATGAATTATAAAGATTTAGGTCTCCGTTTTGATGACATCATACATTTGGAAATAAATTCGTTCGTTAAAGGGAAAAAGTATCAGTAGTTTTTGTGTCACGAGCTATATATCTCCCTTGATAGCTAACCGAAATAGATAAATGAGGTATCATTTTAAAGATCAGGTTCTCCGCTTTGGTCAAATCATATTTTAAGAAAGTAAATTTTTCGGAATTTCATCCTTAAAGGGCAAAAGCATCACTATTTCCATAACGTGTTTTTTTTTTTTTCGAGTCATTTATTTCCCTTGATACTTTACCTAAATCGATAAATGAGGTATCATTTTAAGTATTAAGGTCTGCATTTAAATAACATCGTAAACTAAGAAAGAAATTTTTCGGAATTTAATCCTGAAAGGGCATAAGCATCAATGTTTCTATTACCTGTTTTTTGTGACTAATCATATATCTCCGCCGATACCTAACCAAACTCGATGAACGAGATATCATTTTAAAAAGGTCACCAGGTGGACAACATATTAATTTAAGAACAAAATTTTTATGAATTTTTCCCTTGAAGGACAAAAGTAATAACTGTGAATGTCGGGCGTATGAGACAGTTCAGAACTAAGCCGCTAGACAGCAACACCACACATCGCAGAGGCTTCAATTAACTGTGAGTTTTTTGTACAATAAGTAGCTTATCGGATATTTTATTCTGATACAGAAATATTTCTGTTTTTCTATACGATTCATATGTAAACATTTTTTTTTTCTCGAAATTTTCTTACGGGATACGATCGCAGCAACACATATACAGAGATATGGATATTTTGTGTGTATTTTGTTAAGGTTAGTTAGTGTAACATGACGCGCGGTCGCCACGTTACAAGGTGCATTTTTATTATATATGTCATAATGTTAGAGTAATTTACATAAATCTTGGGCGACCACCTAGATAGTTTTTGTTGTAATTTTATAAAGTACGCAAGATTCCAAGTGAGGACTCTAATGAAATGGCGAACATATAGTGTATCTTGGTGAAACGAATATTAAAGAATTATTGAGCTATGTAGGCTTGAAGCTAATCGTGGTCTTCCCGAACTATGGCGACAAGAAGTCGCGGATTTGGGGTTTGCCGGACCACACACTATGCTCCCTGGGGATGGGCGGTCAACAAGGTCACTCACCGGGCGCAAAAAGCCTGCCACCTGAACACAAGAGTCATCCCCGAACGCAGCCGAATATGTCCGACCTCTGTTAGATACGCTGGGCAAATCACATATCGGGGATGTCACGTGACATTAGGTGCCGACCTGAAGATCCAATCCAAATGAGCGTATAACTTAAAATCCTGGGAATTTCTGTTATATGTGATCTTCGAGACTACAAGGGGCGGAGCGAGAAGTTTCCTCGTGGACCGAAGAGCGAGGAGCTAGACATTCTACCTGCGATTCTAGTCGAGTCTAGTCTGAGGTGGACTTGGAAAGTTGGCTTCTATCGCCAACTGCTGATATACGACTTCTGGCTTGATGGAGCAAGCTTATCACGGCAACACAGCCGGTAATGCGATGACGCGCATTATCAGACCAGAGATGTCTGTAGCCGCCTTGTGAGATAGCCTCATATGCCGTGGGTCATCTCCAGTCACCGCAGACATCAGACGCAGAGCTACAATGGTAATTTATTACGACCAAGCCATCTGATTGTGCATTCCGTGAAACAGAACCCTTAAACGACTTTGAGAGGATAGATCCATGTTCTTACTTTGTAATTGTAAAAACCCCTGAGCTAGCAGCATAATTTGCCAGAACTAGTTATTTTCGAATGATATATTGTTCATTCGTGGCGCCCATGATTGTCTTTTTAACTGTAAAGTCACAGTATTATGATGCCTTTGTCTGAGGTCGTCATAACTTGTATTTTTCATTGTTTCCAGTTGTCATTATTTCTTGCATTTTGATTCTGAGATATATTTAAAAGTAAATATACAATTGTTTGTTTGCTCATGACGGCTAATTGTACCTCTGAGCGTTGCTTTCATGATTTTGCCAATTTGTGTTAATGTTAACGGTAAATTCGCTCAGACTTGTAATCGCCAGTGATAAGAAAATAAATGTCATATTGTGATAATTTTTCCTAAATTCCAACTAACGTCGAGATTCTTGCAAAATTAATAAATTTTCACTCCTTCATAAAAATTAAAAGTAAAAATCCACAATTATTAATCATAAAGGTATGAGAGATAATTGTAACGTAGTTTGCCCACTAAGGCTCCCAACACATAATGTCGCCCAACGCTGGTGCCAGATGAGACATTACTACTTAATGTCTGAGAACTTGGTGGCACTAATTCAAATTAATACAATTTGGAGCCCAAATTCAGAAAGTTTCATGGAATGTTGCACATGGCTTTTGGCAGTTTTATTATTCTTGTAGAAAATAAATATTCATACTTGATTTTATTTTGATGTTGCACTTATATTTTTATGCATAAACTAGCTGGTACCCACGACTTCGTTCGTGATTGTAAAGAATTCATATTGACAGCTATAGACATCTAACCACCATAGTGCACGATGGGAGACTCGATACTATTACCACACACAAATACCAGTCTTCTGCGCTATGTGTAAATTTACGGATACACACAATTGTTTTGGATGAAATACGAAAATATTCATGATCGACCAATTTCATATCTCACACAATCCCACAGTTACCAAATTTCGGCCAACGTTGTGATCGATGGGAAACTCTGTGTTACTACCACACACAAACGCCAGTGATCTGCGATTGATAGTTTTCACTTAAAAGTGATACACCGTGACACATGCGTCTTTGGCAGAAGTATGAAATTGCCGCAGGTCGACCATTTTCATCCCCCATATCTTCCACACCCCCATAGCTACAGACATCTAACAACCGTAGTGCACGACAACAGACACGTTTCTACTACCACACATAAACACCAATGCTCTATGCTATGTAGTCGTGGCAGAAAACTAAAAACTGCGGAGACACATGCGTTTCGTCGAAATTCGAAAATATCCTTGGTCGGCAATTACAACCACCATATCTCCCACACAACCCCAGTTTCTGAAATTCGGCCGCTGTTGTGATCGAAAGGTGATTCTGTGTTACTACCACACTCAAACGCCAGAGATCTGTGATCGATAGTTTTCGCTAAAAAGTGATACACCTTGACACTTTTGTCTTTGGCAAAAATATGAAATTGTCACAGGGCAACCACTTTCAACCCCCATATCTCCCACACCCCCATAGCTACCGACATCTAACAACCATAGTGCACTACATGAGATACGATTCTACTACCAAACACAAACACCAATGCTCTATGCTATGTAGTTGTGGCATAAAAGTGACATATGCGGAGACAGTCGAAATACGAAAATATCCTTGGTCGGCCACTTACAACCACCGTATCTACCACAGTACCACAGTTTCTGAAATTCGGCCGCTGTTCTGATCGAAAGGTGACTCTGTGCTACTACTACACACAAACGCCAGTTATCTGTGATATATAGTTTTCGCTGAAAAGTGATACACCTTGACACTTTTGTCTTTGGCAGAAGTATGAAATTGCCACAGGTCGACCTCTTTCAACCCCCCTTTCTCCCACACCCCTATAGCTACCGACATCTGACAACCATAGTGCACTACATGAGATACGATTCTACTACCAAACACAAACACCAATGCTCTATGCTATGTAGTTGTGGCAGAAAAGTGACATATGCGGAGACAGTCGAAATGCGAAAATATCCTTGGTCGATCACTTACAACTACCATATCTACCACAGTACCACAGTTTCTGAAATTCGGCCGCTGTTGTGATCGAAAGGTGACTCTGTGCTACTACTACACACAAACGCCAGTTATCTGTGATCTATAGTTTTCGCTGGAAAGTGATACACCATGACACTTTTGTCTTTGGCAGAAGTATGAAATTGCCACAAGTCGACCACTTTCAACCCCCATATCTCCCACACTCCCATAGCTACCGACATCTAACAACCATAGTGCACGACAGGATAGACGATTCTACTACCACACACAAACACCAAAGGTCTATGTTATGTAGTTGTGGCAGGAAAGAGAAGTATACGGAGATACGAATTTTTGGTCGAAATATGAAAACGCCCTGCACCGACCAACTTTAATCATTATATCTCCCACATCCCCACAGCTATCGACATTCGGCTAACGTTGTGCACGACAGGAAACTCCATGCTACTTCCACCCACAAACATCAGTGATCTGTGCTAGGTAGTGGTGGCTGAAAAGTGAAATATAGGAAAAAACACGTCTATTTTTATATATATATAAGATTTCATATTTTGTTTCAATGCATAAAATTAATTTTGTTTCAACGCATTAAAAGGAAGTTGATTTATGAGATGCAATACACTTTGTATTGTAACAATTTTGTGATCAGTTTAAAAAATTTTATATGAGTAACGTCAGTTTTGATTTCTTAATGCATGGTAGCTGCTAAGAAAATAAAGACACGCATGTTTTACCCATGTGTTTGAAAGTAAGTCTGCTTTCATGGTGTTGTGTTGCATGATTCATCGTTGCTTTTCTCTTGCTGTATTTTGGAGGAGTATATTTATTTGTGTGTATTGAAATTAGCGATATTTTTGTTGTTAGCGAATCTAGATTTCGTCATTGCACAATTGCGGTGTAAATTCATTCTTTGTGTGTTGATATGAAGCTACGATCCCGTACAATAAAAGGTTTCGAGATGGAAGATCAGTGTGGTAGGCAAAAATCTCCCGAAATCATGAACGATCAGGTTCAGTTAACGGACCAAAGCGGAATTGGCTGCAGGGGAGGGGAACGTAATTTCTGAAGTTCCGCCCCGCTCATATAGTTCGCAATCTACTTTGTCGCCACAGGAAGATATGGAAATTTTTCCGTCATCTGTCGGTAAGATAACACAGAATACTCCCGCTTATTCAGAACAGACACAACAAATAACACAAGTTCCTGAAGGACCACCACTCCTATCACAGCAGTTGTTAATGTTGATGACTGCAACTAATTCACTAAAAGAGGAAAATAAGAGACATTGGAATTTGCTTAGCCAACAAGTTAATTCACAAAGGAAAGAATTTAAAAGAAATGCTGAGTTGCTTAAGCAGAGTTGTGAAGCACGGTTTGATCCACAAAAGGAGGGATTAAAGAAAAATTCTGAGTCACAAAAACACTCAGAGGTATCAACTGCTGCGATTACCGATGAATAGATAGAAATTGCACAATTAGAGCCAATCCAAAACACACACCAACAGCTGGCCAAAAGACTTGACGCCACCGACCTGTCCATTGAACAGAAACGAAACGAGAACGGCCAAAACCTAGGGCAAATTTCGGAATTTGTTCACGAGGTCAAAGACCATACGGAACAAAACCTCCGAAAACTTAACTCGGAGGTGACTGCCGTAGCAAGTTCGGTTGAGCTCGTTAAGACGGCACAAACCGAGTTAAAATTGTCACTGGACGAATTTCTGGAAGCCGAACGTGGTAATTTTAGTCCTCCACAAAATCCTCCGAATGCAATATTACAGACTGCGAGTAAGTCGGTTGTTAAAGTCACTACTCTTAGTCAGTGAAATTGTCAGTTTGTACGCAAAAATATCTGAAATCAAGAAACACAACAATTTCAGTTGTCTTGGATCCACAGTTAAGTGCAAACTGTTTGTAAAGCATAAGACATTTGTAGTGCAGGAGATGAAAGATGTACAGTACATGTCGTTCTTGGAAGCCATACAAGAGTCGGCAAGTTTTCCAATCCTAGGAGAAATGCGAAATCAGTCTCAGAATTTACAGCCTATCAATATCGCGTGGAGTTTTTCTGTCCGTAACTTTGTGTGGAACACTACACAATTTGTTCATTCCTTGCGGTCAGAAAAGACGCAATTGTCAGCTGGACCCGTTAGTAAGTCGGTCGACGGACACTATACCTGTTCCAGGAATGACATTAGCTGGTGGGCACGAACCGCCGAACGCCTGTGACATTGTAGGCCCAAGCTTCTACGTCCTTCAAAATCCTGTTGAAAGCGGTAAAGACGAATATTCGCGACGCAGAATTATTTTCAAGAGAAAGATCCATGGACGTCTCAAATTCGTCTTGTAGGCATTGTTCAACCAGTTCGATAGCGTGCCAAATACGATGACGACAAGGCTGACTATGAAATTGTCCGATTTTTTAAAATCCTGGGAATTTCTGTTATATGTGAGCTTCGAGACTACAAGGGGTGGAGCGAGAAGTTTCCTCGTGGACCGAAGAGCGAGGAGCTAAACATTCTACCTGCGATTCTAGTCGAGTCTAGTCTGAGGTGGACTTGGAAAGTTGGCTTCTATCGCCAACTGCTGATATACGACTTCTGGCTTGATGGAGCAAGCTTATCACGGCAACACAGCCGGTAATGCGATGACGCGCATTATCAGACCAGAGATGTCTGTAGCCGCCTTGTGAGATAGCCTCATATGCCGTGGGTCATCTCCAGTCACCGCAGACATCAGACGCAGAGCTACAATGGTAATTTATTACGACCAAGCCATCTGATTGTGCATTCCGTGAAACAGAACCCTTAAACGACTTTGAGAGGATAGATCCATGTTCTTACTTTGTAATTGTAAAAACCCCTGAGCTAGCAGCATAATTTGCCAGAACTAGTTATTTTCGAATGATATATTGTTCATTCGTGGCGCCCATGATTGTCTTTTTAACTGTAAAGTCACAGTATTATGATGCCTTTGTCTGAGGTCGTCATAACTTGTATTTTTCATTGTTTCCAGTTGTCATTATTTCTTGCATTTTGATTCTGAGATATATTTAAAAGTAAATATACAATTGTTTGTTTGCTCATGACGGCTAATTGTACCTCTGAGCGTTGCTTTCATGACTTTCGTGTTAGCTAAATTTTCGCACGGGTCATCTAGTAAGCTGAATATTTTTGATATTTACCTTCATTCCATGTTGACCTGTCCAGACAGATATCCTGTTAAGAGCCCCCTGAAGCTATTCACAGTTCTCCCTCAATTTAAATTTAATATTTAACAATGTTTCATCTGCAAACAATCCAACTTATGATTGTAAACTACCAAGTCAATCAGTCATTAGAATAGTGAACAGCAAATATCCAGATTCATCGTCCTGTGATACTTCTAACTTATTCTTTTGACGTGAATTCGTGCTTTACGGTCGGTACTGGGTGGAGCCCCAGAATTATGAGCGACCTGGAAACTGCGTATTTTGAAGCGACTAGTACTCAAAAACTACGCAGCGGGGTAAATGGCGTTTTGTACAGAGAAATAGGGATATTCATTAAACATCGATGCATCGTATCCATTTGATGTTTGCCGTGCGATACATCGGATTGATTCGATGTTTTGACAAATAATTTTTCTATTCGATGCATCGATTTTTTAAATAAAAACATCGAATCAATGAAAAAAGTAACTCTGTCTGATAATGACAAAGAACAATAAAAATAAATTTTAAGATTAGTAAATTTATTAAAGATTAAATTATTTCAATTTGAAATAACTGTCATTAACAGAAAGTGACACCTGTGAGCTACTAGCAGGACGGTGAAGATGAATTTTTCTTGCGGTTGGCTATCCGGTCCGTACGAGTGCATGAATTAGATTAATGTTTTTAGGTTCGCTCCTACTGTTTGCCGGTGATTCAAGAAGTTCCGCAAGATGGAACAGCACAGGGAGGTTTTTAGAGTTTCGCATTGTCTTCAATAATATAATTATTCGCCATAAAATGCATAACTTATGCCCAATGTGTCAGAACTGTCAATTCTCTCTTCTGTTTTATAAGTATTACGTCCCCTCGAAGCAGCAACTAAACAGGTGTCTGGTGATAGTAGCAAGGTGATTCCGTTAATCCATTGCTTAATTTTAAAAATCCAATCCCTCAGACTGAAAGACTCACTCGCCAAAGAAATGAAATCGTTTGTGTTTAAAGAAATTGATAAAAGAATGATTACTATAGAGAGAGTGACTCCTGTCGCCATAATCACTGTATTGGATCCGAGGTTTAAAAAAAAAAAATACACTTGAAGGGACGCAATTTCTTGCTCTACAGCAGTCGCAGGAAGCAAAAACTTAATGACAAATAATAAACAAAGTTTTAAAATGTCGGAATCTGATTCAGACCAATCTGAAAAACCAGACAAGAGCTTTTCTTTATGGGAAGATCATTACAAATTAGTAAACGAGAGCTGGAAATTGACACAGTCTGAGAATACAATCTCTGATGATTTATCTATTTGCTTGCATAGTCCAGTAGGAAGACTCACTGAGAATCCTTTAGAAATCTGGAGTTATCTGAAAGTTCAGTTTCCTAAGTTTTATAAAATTGCCTTCAAATACTTGACTATTGTCAGGACTTCTGTTCCATACGAACGTTTATTTTCGAAGGTTACTCATGTAGTCAATAAGCAAAGGAATATAATCAAAGGAAAACGATTGAGTAAACTTTTGTTTCTGCAAAGTTTGTAAACATCAATGGTCTAAAGTGGTTAAAGACTGGTCTGGGATGGTAATAAAATATTTCTGTTAATCTGCAGTTTTTTTTCACTTACAATGCTATATCCCACTCATACAACATTACTTAACCAAGAAACAGATTTATAAAACTAATTTTTTGTTGGGTGACCGGTTAACGTTCTGGCCTCGCATTCGGGAGGACGCGGGTTCGAATCCCCGTCCGGGCATCCCCAATCACTCTAGGCCAGGGGTCCCCAAAGTGGTCGATACCAACCCCTTGGAATCGATAAGAGATATCCCGAGGTCGATTAATACAGAGGGGTCGAAAGGGGGTCGATTAATACTAAAGAGGATCAATTAAAATGTACAGGAAAAAATAGGAATGTTCTGCTAAAAGTCAGGTCAATAAATAAAAGTAAAGCTCATCCTCTCAGTTCTCTTCTGTTTGCTAAGTCATGTGAAGTAAATGATGAAACTTTAAACCAATTACTTTTGCACACTGAGGTAAGGTGGTTGTCACCATGTGACAGTTGCAGAGGCTCATCCGAAGAGTGCCTTACGTCCATCGCTATGTGACTAGTTAAAACAGTACAACAACCATCTGCTCTTTTTGGCAGGTTTTTATTTGAAATTTATTCCATCTATCCATAGTTTTGTTCCTATTTTTTGAGATAATAGTGGAAAGTATCTCGTTTTTCTCTTAATTTTATTGGGTGGATTTTATAAATTATTTCGTTGAGTTGTTATCCAGGTCTCCTTATTGCTTAGCATTAGGAATGCCCAAAATGATTTAATGTTTTTATTAAAGACTTGTGGCGGTCGATAAGAAGGCAAATATCCTATCAAGGGGTCGACGGGGTAAAAAGTTTGGGGACCCTCGCTCTAGGCGAATGCCGGGATGCTTCCTTAAAAAGGCCTGTGCCAAATTCCTTCCCGCTCCTTGCCCTCAGTCATTTTCCGCCTCTAATGACCTCGACGTCGACGAGGTGTAAAACCATAAACAAAAAAAGCCTAAAATTAAACATATCATTACAGCTACAGCACTACACTGCTGGTATACTGTGACTCAGTGTTTACACGGACCAAACGAAGAACTATCTGTGTTCAACTGGAAATTGTGAATATCCAACTATTGTCACATTTTCTCTTGGTGATTATAAAGGAACAGGTAAGAGATTAATGAGACGACATTTGTCGACGAATATTGTTGGTTTGTATTTGTTGAGCTAAGAAAAACAAAAGTATTCGATATTGAAAAAACATCGATTTTTTAAGCGATGCATCGATGCGTGGTTACGATGTATTACATCGAATAAAAAGATCGATGTACTTTCTAAGTGGACAGCCCTACATAGAAAGCGAGAAAGGAACAATAAATTACATTAGCCAACGTATCTTCCGCCACTCGCACGACACGGAAATGAAACGCGGTTGGTCAGGTAACGAAACAGCGAAAAAATGCACGCCGAGTGTCTTTAGAGAACAGAATCCGAATTTTAATCATATGACTTGAGCCAAAATAATATACGTAAATGAATATGAATATTTGCTTTCATGGCATCAATACCGGTTTCAAATGTGGCAACTCAAAGAAAATTTTTCCAGGCTATTATAATTTGGTCTAAAAGTTCGAATAAACACTCGATAATGTCAAAGCAAAGATACAAATTAAAATCGGATTCAATTATTCTGGAAAATTTTATAATTATCTTATAAAAAAACTATGATAAAGGCAATCACTGAATACAATTTTTTTTATAAAAAAATAAATACTTTATACTTAATTAACAGAATAAATAAATACTAAAAATTCAACTTGAAAATACATTATTTCCATAATATTTTGTCGCTAATAGTAGTCAACAACTCTGACTATTATTGTAATATTTAGTAATAAGGTTCATAAGTTCCGATAATATAATAGGCAGATAGCCTGCCTAT
This sequence comes from Vandiemenella viatica, assembly GCA_031002005.1. Classification (NCBI taxonomy): domain Eukaryota; kingdom Metazoa; phylum Arthropoda; class Insecta; order Orthoptera; family Morabidae; genus Vandiemenella; species Vandiemenella viatica. The sequence continues at coordinate 257,899,794 of JARYHS010011408.1, read as the reverse complement.
AGAAATAACCCTTGTCATCCATAAATTACAAAAAGTACCTGGGTGACCGATCTTTGCTCGGCATCTTTCGATTTCTGTTCAGTATGCAAGATTTCATCAAAATTCTTAGAGAAGTTTGTGAGAAATTAATTTTATCTGTTTACAAAAGATGCTGATATAACAGTATTAGCTTGAACAGATTAAATATATAGATGGTATAAAAACCTAACCTGACGGTTGGTTGGATCCTCCAGAAGGAGGCATACTAAGCCATTGTATCAGAGGCAGGACGGCCAGTTCCTTTCCTCTGGGACCTACAATTTAACGTAGATTCCGAACCACAGAACGCCCCAGCGTAGTTCACATGATCAAATACAAATGCTTGCCCCCACCGGGATTTGAACACGGGATCGTAGCCAGAATTTTTTTGAGAGCTAGCGCAGAAACCACTTTTTTCATCACTAATTACATTTGAATTGTCAGACCGCTCCATATTTATTATACATTCAATATGTTTCTTTCCTACTTACATAAAATGCTTTACAATTAAACTGATAGTATTTAATGACAAACCGTTTATTGTGCAAAGTACGGCTAGTAAAAAAAGTGTTCAATCGGGTTGAAAATACGGCTAGCTGCTTCCTTGGCACTTTAAGGAAAAGTGTACTCGAAAGCCTTAAAATATGTAACAAAGTTGAAATTAGTGCCAAAACATACGATTACGCACATTACTGCCTATGCATTAATAGACATTTTGAGCCGTCTGTGACGTTTTTATAGTCAGAATTTCGTGTGGCAGCTGTTTTCTTTACTCAGAATCCACTAAACATCATGGAATGTTAGTAGTCATTCTGGTCCAGGTTGCCATTCAACCTAAACACAACAAGATTAGATACATTGCTTGTCTTAGCGACAATAGAAGTCTCGAGTTATTATAGTTAGAATTCGGTACGTCAGCTACCTTATTCACTCAAAAACCATGATACACCATGGAATATTAGTCTTCATACAGTTTAGGTTGCAGTTAAACCTAACGACACCGTCTGCTAATACAGCTCCTTGAAAATCAACACATTCACGGTAAAGATGGCTGCTACATATTGGCTAATACCGCACGTAACCCGACGATTTGCATTGTATTACTCTTGTCATACCTGGTTTGCAGTGGCGTAGCTAGGTCAACAAGGGCCCCGGTGCAAAAAATTTATTTTGGGCCTCAGGCCAGACGGGCGACCTTTTTTTTGCTTCGTGTGCTGGTACAGGCCGCCTTAGCTGAGGATGGGGGCCCTTGAGTTGTCCTTAGGGGCCCCACTGAGCAGCGAGGGCCCTTAGTGGGGGTCTTCCTGTGTCTCAGGGGCTCCTTTAGACGACGGTAGAGCTAAAAAAAAAAAGGTCGCCAGTTTCCCGAGAGGGCTTGATGCGCTTTGGGGCCCCTTGAGGTATGCTTGGGGGCCCCCTGAGCGTAGGGGCCCCGGTGCACTGCACCGCCTAGCCCCATAGTAGCTACGCCCCTGCTGGTTTGTCGACTTCGCGTACACTTTTTCTTGAATAGTAATGCCTAAAGAGTGCATTAATCACATTTGCATCCCGAAATAACATTTTTTCTACTGGCCGTACTTTTTGAAAAAAATAGCATTTGACAAAGCCAGTATCTATTTTTTAAATATCTACTTTTTAAATGTTTTACAATTAAGCTGGTAGTATTTAATGATAACAACTTTTTACAATTCAGTAATATTGATGTTTGATATACGGTCAATATTATTTTCAAGGAATTTTTGTAAAGTATCACTTCTGACAAAGCAATTTTTTTAAATTCTCCTTTTTAAATGTTTTACAATTAAACATGTAGTGCTAGTATTCCTTCGATCGTTTTAATACATGGGTTCCTTGAAACCAAAGAGAAAATATTAGTAGGCTTCCTGGTACCTGAATCATCTACGAGATGGCGTTAGAGTTATTTTCGAGATACCAAGAGCAAAAATTGTTCGTATTTTGTAAAATTGGGTGTTTTCAGGGAATACAACTATTAATAAAACTTAAAAAGCAAAATATTATCTAAATATGAAATTTCATCCAAATCGTTAGATCCATTTCCGAGATCCAATATATATATATATATATATATATATATATATATATATATATACAAGAATTGCTCGTTTAAAGACATTAGATAGATAAAGTGGATTATATAAAAACCTATATTTTTGAAGGTTGTCTTGATTTTGTAGCACCGAATCCCGATTTTTTTCTCTTCGTCCCGATTTTTAACAATCTGGACCTGGCAACACTACTCATGACACCCTTAAATTATCTCGTCAAACCTTTTGCTTACTGTTTATGCCTTTCTCTTATCGTCATCTATGATTGTATGAATGTTTCTCTTTTTCTCAATTTTCTTTCATAGCCATTTCATTTCTATTTGCCTGATTCACTTCCCTCCCTCCAATAATATTATTCAAGAATCTATATTTAACGCCCCTCTTTGGTTTTTATTTAAATTTATTCCTTATTTAGTTATTGTATGTTTGTTCTTCGTCCTCATTGATTTCAACCTCAATTATTTTCTCTTCTTACAAAACATTTCAGCCTGCTAATAAGCCTATTACAATTCTTATTATTTAGTTTTTCCTTAGGAATAAACATTTCGTTGCCAATTCTTAAAGTCTGCTACAACTGTCCCCCTTTACTGGTACTTTCCTTCCACCATTTAAAATTTTCCTGAAATATTTCTTCACTGCTGGAATGCTTCTTATAATTATATCTAAATCAACTTTCTTTTTTGACCATTGGGTTCCTGAACCTTTTGTATACTGAGCCATGCTCGGCTAGCATTGTTTATTTTCCCCGCCCTTGATTGTCTTCTGATGCTGGTTCCTGCAGAGCCCGCGTGCTAGTTTCGCCCGTGAGAGTGCGCTATGGCTCTGGTGGTGCCCTCTACCAGCTGATGGAGTTGATTTTCGGGGACACGAAACCGGGAGGTTAGTCGGTCGGTAGCAGCGGATTGGTTCGTTGGGCCTAATATTTTCCCTAATTGAGTGCGACTTTAGAGGTCTGCTGGTATAAGCGAGGACTTGTAATTTTACCAGGCGGCCTGGAAGTATCGCATGGTGTGGATTTGTGACCCGACCGAGACCGTTCCTCGCTCGCATTAATCGAGGGATTTCCTCCGCTACGCTCTATGTTCGTGAGCGGTTTTCCGCCGATTGGGAGCACGGCAGCGCGCGGGGCTGGCGGTGGCTTCGAGGTGATAAGTTGCCATTTTCTAGCACTGTCGGGTATTTGAGGTAGAATACCTGATGATTCCAACTACAAAGTGCGTCGCTTACTGCATTCTTGTTAATTGTGCTTAATAATTTTGTTACGGGAATGGACAAAATTCCCCGATATGTGGTGCTAATCGTTCCCGCCACCTTATCAGTGTGTGTGGGTGGTAACGACTTATGCGCCGGCGTGTACACACTATAGTGTGTCAGAGCCTTTTGGTAAGAACTTAATTCTTATGGTTAAACTGAAGGACGCTAAGGTAAACTGATTCCTGTTTGTTTAAAATAATTGCTGTATTTTGCATCCTGTGTACAAATTTGTGTTTTGTACTAGCTGTAAATTTGTTATATGATGGTAAATTGATAAGAGCCTGCCCTGTTATATTACGTTTTCAAGCACGTAAGGATTTCTGTTTGGATGTTTAATACAAGTGGAGATATTGTGATTAGGGATATTCTCATGGCTTAACAAGCTTGTCACCGCATTAACATATATTTGTATTGGTACAGGATCTATTAAGATCATAATCAGCAAGATCGAAGCTTTCTTATGTATTATATTGTATTATATTATTTGTGATATTCTGTATAAGTTTAATCGTTGACCATGATTCTTGTAATAAAATGTTTGCACTTTATAACCATGCTCCCACATGCTTCCCACTGAGTCCTTAGTGGCAACCACACATATCATATACTTCTCAAACTGTTTCCAGTTCACTCATTCCTTCTGTACTCTGTGACTTCACATATTTATTATCAGACTTTATTGGAAAAACACCCGACATATTTTGTTCCCTTGTGCTTTGCTATACCACTTAAGTAAGTTTCCCACCATCAAATGTGAGTTTTTAAATCTTTCCTTCCTTGTAGGATCAACCCTATTTTCTTCCCAGTCTGCACCTGACATTTTTAAGTTCCTATGTGTTATGACCATAGTACTTCCACCTCTTCAATCCAAATATGGATTTAATTTCCTCCGAAGTCCTCATTCTATTCATTCATTATGGTATGTAGCCTTTGTATTTTCTGTGCCCAGTAACTCACGACTACCATCAATAAATATCAGGGAACAGTTTGGCGCTGCTAACCACTGCGAATACTCCCCCAACCAGCTCTCCCTCTGTGACTGTGATATGCTCTATAATCCCCAGGAAAACCTCACTGTATAGCACTCCTCCCTTCGTTTAAACCGGGGGTCCCCAAACTTTTTACCCCGTCGAACCCTTGATACGATATTTGCCTTCTTACCGACCCCCACAAGTATTTAATAAAAACATTAAATCATTTTTGGCATTTCTGATACCAAGCAATAAGGAGGCCTGCATAGCAACTCAAGGAAAGAATTTATAAAATCCGCCCAATAACATTAACAGAAACAGAAAAACGAGATTCTTTCCACTATTATTATGATCTAAAAAAATAGGAACAAAACTGTGGATAGATGGAATAAATTTCTAATAAAGACCTGCCAAAATGAACAGAAGGTTGTTGCACTGTTTTAACTTGTTATATAGCGATGAATCCACTTTCCTAAGGCACTCTTCAGATGAGTCTCTGCAACTCTCACCTCTTGACAACCACCTTACCTCAGTGAGCAAAAGTAATTGATTGAAAGTTTCATCATTTACTTCACATGATTTCGCATACAGACGAGAACTGAGAGGATGATCCTTACTTTAATTTATTAACTTGATTTTTAGTAGAGCATTCCTATTTTTTTCCTGTACAGTTTAATTGATCCTCTTTAGTGTTAATCGACCCCCTTTCGACCCCCCCCCCCCTTTATTAATCGACCCCGGGAGATCTGGTACCGACCCCAAGGGGTCGGTATCGACCATTTTTGGGACCCCTGGTTTAAACAGATATCTACTGTTTATGTTTCTCCACTAAGTTAACGAATTCTAGTACTTTGCTCACTGATAGTAATCTGATTACTTTCTATGGTATAATCTCATCTTTGCATTTCATCTTCCCTTATTACAACGCTCCACGCCCCTTAATATGGTTCAGTTCCCGAAGGGAAAAGATGCTCTAACGTTGTCGCTCCGCTGTCTCTCCCAAACCTCTATAGCTCTTAGAGTAAGTTTGTGATTTCAAATTTTGTACATTTTATATGCTTTGTGGAATCAAAACCAAATATCGTATTTAAAATTTTGTCATGTTAGATTCAAGGGGTAGTCCATAGAAGTAAAGATGATCAAAAAAATAAAAATTAAACTCCTCTTATGGAGCATAGATGTTTAGAGCTCATTAAGTAGATGACTAAGTGCAAGATTTCTTCCATCTTATTTTTATCTTAAAAATAGATACGCAAGGAAGTGCCAACTTAACAAATTCAGGCCGTTTATGTTTCCAGGTCTATCTCAGAAACACTGTTACCTATGAATTAGATATGAATCCATAATATCGATCATATCCTGTATTTAAACTACAAATACTACGAGTAAAAATAGTTACGTTTAGTATAGTTTTAATTACCCAGCAAAACAGCAAAAGTTTTGTTATTACCGATTTACTCTTAATGGATAGTAAATTTGATTGCAATTGAATGATTGCACTAATTGAGGATCGCCTTCTATCATATGGAATTGAATTATGAGATCGTTTTAACAGAAAGGTGTAAAATAATTTCAGCTCTGCTATAAATTATTATTTACACAAATCGGTGTTTCAATAATAAATAAATTTACACTGTGTCGCAACATATTGGTAGCTGATGTCGATTGAGTCGGTAGAATTTGAAAACATTTCGGGAGATTTTAGTTACGCGTTGGCTAAAATATTAGGATTCATAATTTTAATTTTCAAAATTCTTTGGTTCCGACCGAGTAATAGCGGCGACTCCCCTAGTCAAATATTAACACATCTAAATGGATTCGGCATAACTGGTCTTCCACTGTCATAGAATTTGCTGGGCTGCAGCCATCCTGTGCTCTGCAACGACGTCGGTTTTTCTGGCGGTTCACGTGTGGGGACAGTACCGTAACAGTCCCATCCGCACCGTGGTGGAGAGTACCAACTACCCGCTGCACCTCATACCATTCCCCGCCGTCACCATCTGTCCAGCCACCAAGGTGCGCAGAAGCGTCGGGGAAGCTCTACTCGCGAGGTAAGAAGCACTACTACACTATTTAACTTCCTAGGAATCAAAGAGAAACATGTAAAATCCATTGTTTAATCTGTGAGTAATAGAACTCTTGAGGAAATCTTCGTACTGGGTCGTGAGGACGAGTTCCGAGTAAGGATATTTTACCAATACAAACGAAACGCTATATCACACCCTTTTGGCCGGGCGCACATTGACGCGCAGTCGACGCAGCGCAGCACAGCACAGTTTCTGTGTCTGTTTTGGGGCGGAACAGCGCGTATTGAGACGCAGAGCAGGGCAGTGCAGTACTGCGCCGCACGTAGCCTGCGCCGCACGTGGCCTGCGCCACGTTGTGATCACGACACAGAAACTGCGCCACGCAGCTCACTCGTGCCGGTTTACAACGTAACACTTCTTGTGTTATTTATAATCTTGCTTGACTTATAATCATTTTCAACTATGGAATAAGAAAAATTGACTAATCTGGTGCGTAACCAACCTGCGATTCACAATATCAGTCATAAAAATTAAATTTAAACAAGAGATTTGGACAATGAGCCCAACAAGTGGCGAGTAAATTCAGCATTTATTTATCAAACAACTGTCCACTTACAATTTTCACTTTTCTTTTCTTTTTTTGAATTCATTTTTAATAAAACATCGAAAAAGATTGATATATATAGGCTATTATCACATTATTTGTTTTCTTATTATTTGTACTGCTTCATTCAATAGTGTCCCCGAGAAACATTAATTTGTTGACACGGCTTTTTTAGTTTCAAGTGTTTATGTTCTGTTACATAGTTTTCTTAAAAATATAATATGAAATAAAAGAGAGAAACATTCTTATAAATGTCATGTACTGTCAAACGCTAAATAATTAAATAAATAACCACGAAAATACAGCGAGATTTTCTTCAGTTCTAATAGATATTTGAGCTTTGTCGAGAAAATAACAGGTTACATTATGCCGTGAATCTCCGCTAGAGTCATCCGGAAATTATCTTTTGAGAATTCTCTTGTCACTGCAAAAACCAGATGGGAGTTTCTTCTTTTCATATACTCACTTTTGCATAGTTTTATCTAACTCAGCTTCTGTTAAAGTAATAACAATTTTCCAAGCTCGGCATCCCGATCTGATTCAGAAATCAAAAATCGAGTTTTTGCATCGACATATTTTTGGTTACGCTTTATTGTCGGTTTTTCGCACGAAACAATGCTTTATAAACTGCCGCACGAAACTGTGCTCTAATATGCGCGAGTAACTGCCAGTCTGTGCTGCCCTGCCCTGCTCTGCGTTGCCACTACTGCGCCACGCAGCTCAATGTGCGCCCCGGGTAAGCTTAATAGTCGGCTACGCGCTAGATCAGTGTCTGTGTAGCATAAACGATATTTAAAACAAAGACAGACATAAAGAGAAAGAAACGTGTATTTTTAAAAAGAGAAAAACACAACCAACAGCGAAATACTTTCTTAGTGATAGTGATGACGGCTGCTGTCTATTCTGTAATGAATCGACAAAAAGGGTCACTATTTTTTTGATTCTTTTTCTCGAACAATTCCGTGCAAGCAAACAGAATCTCTTTGACCAGGATGGCAAATCTGCGGACCTATTGGACGCTGACCCGAGAGGGCACCGGATATACATCGGTGATCTCCTGTTTGTCAAGGAACTTTAGTAACATTCGCCTTGAGTGATTTCGAATAAACTAAATCTAAATGACTGGACGGAACCATGGTATTTCATAAAACCTCGGCAGCCCCTGCAGCTCCATTTTGTTCCTCAAAGCCTATTGGTTTATTTGTAGACATAATCGTTTCCATGAAATAATAATAAAATATCATTTGAGTGAACATCCCTTGTCCTCTCAAGCTTCCCTATCTGTTACAACGCACATTCGAAAAGTGTTTGAATGGCGTGCTTTCTTCGACCCGATAGATCCTGCGCCCCTCGGGAGACTGTATTCAACGTCTGAAATGGAATGCTTCAACAACACGGCCATGAAAGTTGGTTAAATTTTCAACGTTGAGAGGAAATGCTATTTTTAATACGTCTCTACATCCAACAACGATAAGTATTCCTAATTATTCCGGATGCCAGCAACATTGACCTCTGTAGCACTGGATATCAGCGATGTTAAATTAAGATTGGCTTTACCGTATTTGTAGATTTACTGCAACGGTTTCCGTTCAGTATATGAAATTTTCTGCAGGGTACCTATCTTTTTTTGAAAGTCATTATTTATTTACCTCCTTTTAGTAAATGATGACATTAAAGATAGATTAAATAGATAATGCTAAATGTAATATTGAAGGTCCTAAGGACAATAAAGTCCGTCTTTTCGTCAGCCAAACGACCTGGTTGACCTCTATGCAGTAAGGCAGAGCTGTTTCATAATGAATCATTTATGTCTTTTGTTTTAGCTTCGTTGTCTCTTTGAAGTTCAGCTGAACTACCATCTCTACTCACTTTTACATTATTATATTTCTATTCCTTTAATTTATTCAGTTTGGACACCTGCAAATTCATCCGGTTCAAAAGAAAACCCGAAGAAAACTAAAGCTGCGAGCATATTTAGCAGAAATGGATAGAAAGGTTATTTTGAGATATGAAATCTTAATCACGATTGGTTTCTTCCTTTCTCCTCCCCCCCCCCCCCCATTTTCAAAATGAAGAGCTATTTTACTTCCGATATTATGCGAGAGCAATATTAATTATTCTGTTCCACGGCAGTGTGTTTTGTGTGCATAAAAGCTTAAACAAAGGTCACATCCATTTTTCCCTCCAAGCTCTTAGTCGATAGCCTTCTAAAGGCTCCAATTACAAATATTAATTTTAGCTTATGCCCCGATGTCTCATATTGTTCGAAATTTTAGTCTAAATTTATTTATTATTGACCCTTTTGCAAATAGCTAAGTGTGTCAGGAATTGGAATTAGTTACAAAAACAAATGATGAATGATTTACCAAAAAAGTTGAAAGAAGTTGAAATTTGTAGAGGGCAAATGTAAGTGGGTGCAGGAAAGGGGGAAGATGGGTGTGTAGGGAAATTGCCACCGGAGCAAGAAATATAACACTAATAAAACCCATCGAAACAACTCTGAATTAAAATATTGATTCAAAATCTCTGCATGAATTAGAAAGAAAAACTTTTACTCATTCGTACGCGTATAACATATAAATAAACTACCATGCAGGGCATGAGAATACTATCCTCAGATATTCATACAGGCAAGAAAATGTGTTTAATAAATATTCCAGCGATGCTGAAACAGTTAGACCTTCGTTAGCAGAGATCCTATAATAAGATTTCTGCGTTCATTAATGTCCTGTCATTTTGATTGATTTATAGATTAAATAAATTTTCCTCGTCTATCAAACGTTAAAAACAGGTATTTTTGAAGCAATTTATGCATAATGGTTTCACAAAATGGCGCACGATACATAATGATTGATTTATCTTTAACTTAAATCAGTCTCCACTTAGAACAGACTGCATTCCATTCGTAGTTGCTGACAGTACATTTCATAAAGAGTTAGCAATTAGGACCTATACAATTAGAAAGTAATTTTCCAAAAACTAAATTTTCTTCGTGAAATATTTATGCTGCTTAGACGCATTCAGGTTAAAAAAGGAAAACAAATAAGTGTTTGCAACGTTTACAATACTCGTTATAAGTTCTATAATCAACTGTCAGCCATATTCAACAATACTAGACATAAAGCCCTAAATAAAGATTCATAATGCAGATTGACGAAAAGGTGGTTAGAAATTTGAGACCAGACTGGATTAATAGCTCATCAACTTATTGCAAATGATTCCTGGTGCTTTTAATCCTCTAAAGCGGACAGTGAAAAACATAACAATAAACAAAGAGCAGGTTGGTCGTTATCAGTAGCATATTTTCCTCTAAGGCTTTTTATTTTCTGGGATTAGTGATCACAGAAGTCCTGCAATTGCCTCAGAAACCATTTATCTATTTCCAGAACTACATTGGCTCTGTTGTCAAATCGCAGGCGTCGAACTGCCTCATCGTCTCGGGAAGCTAAAAAATTTCCACATGAAAAATCAGACGAACAGGAGTAAACGCAAAATTTCTTCGACATATCGGTACGCGTCTTCCTCATTTCATCTTTATGTGGAATGAGTAATGCATCTTGTGATAGAACGCAGTTGTTTCAGCTGATCATGCCTGGGTTGGGGCACTTGCTTTTAGCCTCATCTGACAATTTTTTACTGTCAAATGTGATACTTTGTAAAGCACCAAAGTTAAGGAAGATACTCTCTGATGATTTCTATGGCATTTTGAAGAAATCATTCCAGCATGCGTATGGAATGGACTGAAATCAGGATGGCTGACGGGGATTCGATACCGCATCCTGCTAGGTGCAAGTACCGAGTGTTACCTTTCATCCACTAGGCTTGGTCGTTCCTTGGAACTATCGTCGAATGTGCAATCCGAATCATAGAGGTATCACACCCAAAAGATGTAAAGTTCAGGTGAGGTTGGGCTTATGGAAATTCTAGTAACCAACATAAGCAGCTGTGACTCAGGTTTTATTTTCCATGTTACTCATACACCACTTTTTCAATCATTTCCTAAAAAATCAAGTAAAAACATACAGAAAACTTTTAGGAAGTTGTACAGCTGAGAATAGCCTGTATTTTACATAAATGTAATTTTGTGTATGTCTGTATCTCAGAAGCAATGAAGCAGGAAGAAATGATGTGAGGTGATATTAATATGATAATAAAAGTAGAACCATTACTTACCAATGTTGAAGGCAACACACACACACGCAATTTATTGGCCATCGCCCTTACTCTTGGAGATAGAAGTCAGCAGATATTTATTTATTAGCCTCTTAACATGAGATAATGTACCAATGAATTGGGATAGGTCAAAGTAGTCTGTACACACACACATTTTATTCAGTCCGTACAAGTTTGATAAAGACATTTTATATTTACAAATGTAAAAGTAACATCTTATTTATACAGTATAACTTTTCGCTGTCTACTTTTATGATAAACAGTGTGGTATTTCTATTAATCCTCTAAATCAGGGGTGGCCAACCCAAATGAACTTGCGGGCCGCTTTGGAAGTGCATCATAACTCCGCGGGCCGCATATAAAATTATATGTCCCCACTAGAGACATTTTTTATGGAGTTATTATTGTGCTTACTATTATTCTTAAATGTAAACATAGATAATATAGTAATAATGATATTAAACTCACATCGTAAAGAAATTATAACACTAAAAAGGAAATATAAAAAATATTTTGTAAAAGTGTGATGAATCTCGTGGGCCGCCCCTGCTCTAAATCATACATGTAATACATAATGATATCAGACACATCAAATGTAAATACAGATAGTCACCTTAATTATTTTAGTTACTGATAATACTTTTCAAATATTCTTCTAGAGAGTAAAAGGAGTGGTATTGAAGATATGACAGCAACAATTTGTCAAAAATAATTCTTTTTCATTTAGTTTTTGTAGTGTATGAAATGTACTTGAAAGCTTAATACCTAAGTGATTTTTTTCTTTTAATATACATTACAAATTTTAGTTTTTGTATGCATAATATGCAAATCTAATTGTTTCCCTGTGTAATGCTCATGTAGAGAAAATTTATATATTTAAATAAGTGTCTATAGGATAAGATTTTCATGTTTTGCTGATGGTAATTATTCTTATTTCTCTCTTGAAGTACTTAATGCATCTGATGATTAACACGTGAATATAATCCCATACTTTATTTGTGAATGAAAATCTGCAAAGTATGCATATTCAAAGTTTGTTTACTTATAAAATACATAATGCATAGCAAATTAGAGTTAGTTCAGAGAGTTTAATATTGCCTATGACTATACCATTTAAGATCAGACTGAATCTATCAACCCAAAAATTTGATTCCTGTCCGTTTGCAATTTGTTATTAGATGGTTGTGTTTGGACCATGCAGATAGCTAATACTTTGCTGAAGGACTTCT
>JARYHS010011408.1:257747450-257886452 GCA_031002005.1 Vandiemenella viatica | reverse complement strand
CCAAAATTGCCAGAACTCCTTGTTTGGCTCACCTCCTCAATCTTCCCCACCCAGACCTCTACCACCTGTCCCAAAAACCCCTGCACGACCCTCAGTTAAATCCCAACAGTCAGTTATTGATCTTTCCTCCATTCCACTGTCAGAACCCCAGATATCAGTTTTATCCAAGGGACTCTCCTTCTCTCCAACCCCGATGTTTGATCATGCTGCTTTGGTCCGGGATTCATTAGCGTTCTGCCGTTCCTTATGTTGGCGATATCATTTTGCCACCACAGGAGCAAACAACATCCAACAGAATGAAATTGAGCCCAGCTTACAACAATTTAAACCTTCATCTCCACTGGATCCACCCCAACTCCCACAAAACCATCCACTTATTCTACTTCCAAGAGTTCCTCACCTCCACTCTGTTTTCAAGCCTCTTTCCTAAAGTCCATTCCACTACTTCAAAAATCTCAACAACATGGAAACTTCGAGCCATTAGGGAACTTTCCAGAAACCGTAGCATTATTATCCTCCCTGCCAATAAGGGCTCAATCACAGCAGTGATGGACCGCAATCACTATGAAGGCCGAAGGCTCTGAGGCAGCTATTCTGACACAAACACCTACCTAACAGTACCCTACAGATCCCACCACCTCCATTTTTCAGGAAACTAAAAACTTTCCTGGACTTGCAGGGCCCCCTGCAAGGTCTTTCTCCCCAGTCCATCTCGCTCCTAACTCCCAAAAATCCCCGAACACCCACCTTGTACCTCCTTCCCAAGATCCACAAGGTTGGCAATCTGGGACGGCCTATAGTTGCGGCATATGGGTCACCCACTGAACTGGATTTCAGCTTTGGTGGACTAGCATCTCCAACCTTTTGTACCGAGTCTTCCCTCCTATGTCAAAGATACCCCATACTTTCCTTGAACGTCTAGCCACAGTCCATACACCTCTACCTCTAGACACCTTCCTAGTCTCCAGTGATGTAACATCCCTCTATACCAATATCCTACACTATCAGAGGTCTCAGTGCCCTGGAACACTTCCTAAATCTGCTGACCCCCACACAGCCAGTCCTAGTACATATTTCCTTTCATCCTTGGCCCACATGATCCTGCCCAAAAACTTCTTCACCTTTAATTCCACAGTATACCACCAGATACGTGGCACTGCCATGGGCACCCGCATGGCCCCCTCTTATGCCAACCTGTTCCATTGGGCGTCTGGAGGAACTGTTTCCTCAACCATACCCCCTTCAGACCCACTTGTGTGGTTCAGATACATAGATGATATATTTATGATCTGGACCCACAGTGAAGATCAACTCCTAGAATTCCTCCATTCCCTTAACAATAGCCATTCCATTAATTTCACCTGGAACTACTCCCACTCACACATCACGTTCCTCGATTTTGACATCACACTCAGGCAGGGTGCTCTTCACACCTCTGTCCATATCAAACTAACTAATCTACAGCAATATCTACATTTTGATAGTTGCCACCCATTCCATACCAAACGTTCCCTCCCCTACAGCCTTGCTATCCGTGGAAAAACATACCTGTTCTGATGTTGAAGCCCTCTTCCAGTATTCCCAAAATCTATCCCAAGCCCTTATTTCCTGCTCATACCTAGCAGATCTTGTACATAAACAAATCACGTGTGCAATCACCCACCCACCCTCCACGGAACCACTCCCTCCCGGCTCCTCTAGCATCCAACCATAGCCCTGTCTTTTCACCCAGTTCTCGCCTGGTCTCGAATTCCATCAATCGAATCCTACAACAAGGGCATGACTTTCTTCGGTCCTTTCCAGAAATGCGCACTCTCTTGCCAAAAATTCTGCCAACTGTCCCCTATACTTGTTTCAGCAGACCACCTAACCTCAAAAACATATTGCTTCACTAAATACCCTCCATCTGACTCTCCAAAAACACCTTATGGATCTTTTCTCCTGTAATAGACGTCACTGCAAAACCTGCAACATGCATCCTCCCACTACTACATTTTCCAACCCTGTCACAGGGGATACCTTTCCCATCACCGGACATGCTACATGCTCCACTACGCATATCATATACCAGCTAGCTTGTCGCCATTGCATGAGTTCTTATATAGGCTTGACTACACAACAACTCTCGACCAGAATGAATGGCCACAGACAAACAGTTCACACCTGCGCTTTATATCTTCCCAAACCAGAACATGCTAACTACCACAACTCCAACAACTCCAACAACTCAATGACTGTTTCAACGTGAGAGTAATCAGAGTTTTCCCCGACACTACCAGCTGCCTCAGAACTTTGCAGATGGGAACTTGCTTACCAAATCATCCTAGATACCAGATACCCACCCGGCATCAACCACAGATAAAATTCCTTTCCTTGACACATCGCTCATTATTAGTAGGATTAGTAGTAGCATTATTGTCATTTAACTAATTACCTTATTTTATTTTTCAATATTTATCCGTCCATATTTATTTACTTAATTTCCCACCATTTTCTTGGGTATATTATTAGTTGTACCACCATCTGCGATCTACATATTTATATGCAATATCTCAATCCCACTTTTTTTTTTTTTTTTTAGTCATGTTGCAACCCTCAGCATGTGCACACCTCCCGAGCCTCATGACTCATTGTTTCCATCATGAATAAGGTTTAATAACCGAAATATTGAGTTTATTTGTGTGTTCGTGATATATGTTCTTCTCTCGTCGCTGCTTTCAACTTTGGTGAGTGATGAGTCATTTTCCCTTTCCTTACAATTATATTACCTAGGGACCAAGAATCCTAGCACTTGCCTTGCCTATCAATGTATGAGGTGTTTAATAACTGGTTTCAAAAAGTATATTTCGTGTTAGAACATTACAATTGATTGTGTATCCTTATCATACACCACTTCTCCATCTATAAATTGTTACAAATGAAGTTACCATTGTTGGAGCAGTGCTGGAAATTATCATCCATCAACCTCTTCAGTAGCATTGCCATTTTACACTTGATCTCATCCACAGTTTGGAAAATTGGTCCCTTTCAAATTGGATTTTATGTTATGGAATACATAAGAGTCACATGAAGCCAAATCTCATGAGTACAGAGGTTTCTTCTGCCCAGGAATTGTTATATTGATAGTGCATAGTGAGTTGGAGCACTGTTCTAATACAGAAAAATGTGTTATTCATCCACTGCTTGAGTCTCTTCTTCATTGCTTATTGCCACAGTTTAACCATAATCTGACGATAATACTTCTAATTCTGTGGTACTCATACCACAATGATGACATCATTGATATGGAGAAAATGAAAAAAAAAAAACCCATCAGCATTGCCTTATTAATCCTTAACTTAATTTTCCTGTTGTGGGAATTTTGGTTTGTTTCAGGATCTTTGAAAAAGCCATGTCTCATAACACATATTTGTTATTTCTGGCAGATCACATTCCGCTGTGAGAAATTTTAGATTGGTGCACTACTTGAGTTCCACATTTTTCATGATGTGGCAAACACAAATGCACACCTCTTCCTTCAAACACTGTTAACAAACTGACTATAAATTGTAACGGAGCTCAATTTGCTGCATCATATTCTTGAAGTTTCAAGTTCACTCCATTCATATACCCTCTTTGCTCTGAGATATATAGCACCTACAAAAAGCACAGACTTCATTATTTAATAGCCATATCTCATATAACTGCCGGATGCTTTTGATTTTAAATAATGGTATCTTTTAATTTTACTATACACTCCAATACCCTTTGTAAATTGTAAACCTCTTCCACACTTCATTGTTTGGTATATTGTCAAATTGATTTTTAAAAAACTTTTTTCGAGAAGTGTTTGAAATAAGCCTAGAAAGGAATCAAATTTCATATGAGAAACTTGTGAAGATACTCTTCTGACCAGTTTTCGTTATTTTAGCAATCTACAAAATATTTTATATTCTTTTTATTAAGATTTCTTTTGTATATTTCACTTCTTTTTTATCATCATGATAGTGCTTCTGGAAATGGTACAAAATAGTATGACATCATGGTCTCAGATACAATTTATTACTAACTACTTTTAATCATTTTTATTGTAAAGAAATTTACAGTTGCAGTAAAATTAAAGGACAACATAAAGCATTAAACATCTAGTCTCTCACGCCTGTAATAAAAGCATTATGAGGAGATTTCAGTGATGATATTTTTTATATTTTTGATTGCAAAACTTAGAAGCAATGAATACACTAACTTTGATAAAAAAACATACTGAAATTTCCAGAGGAAAAAGGGGAATTTGCAATTTTTGTCAGAAATAACTTTCAGGAACCCTATTGTTTTAAGTATACATCAACACTTCAAATACCATGTTATAAGACTGTAGTAAACATAGCTTATTGTTATTGTAATTGTATTTTATTATGACTCACTGAATAGTAGACATCTTCATTATCTAATCTAAAGCATCCGGATACCTCTCCGATACTGCACTTAGACTACCCATGTAATGTTCCCTATTACTGGGCATTAATATGAGGTGGGTCCACCATGTGCCTTTATGACAATTTTAACTCTGCTGGGAAGACTTTCAATGAGGGGTCTGAATGTCTATGGAGAAATAGCAGCCCATTATTCCTCAAGAGTTGAAACCAGAGAAGATAGTGATGTTGGGAGCTTGGTCTTGTAAGGCCTAAATGTTTACTGGGGGCTAAGCAACACTAGGTCATGAACATCGTTGTTCAAAGTGAAGACCTAGAGTTGCTTAGCCCCCAGCAAACATTTAGGCCTTGCCTCCACATGATTAAATACGTTCACTGTACACAATTTTAAAAGTCACAAAAGATGTATATTCTTTCAAAAGTTCTTCTTTACAATATCGGTACCAGAATTTTTGATAAAGCAATCGGACAACAGTTCCACTGAAAATTTGCAGGTAAAGAGACAAACTCTCTCATCAACCTCCCCTATGGTATTTTAAGATGTACTCCGATTACCAACCATGTGGAGCTATTCGCTCCACCAGCAGCATGAACTGACCATTACGAAACTTGCCAAAAAAGTGCACCCAAACTAGCATGGCTGCCCTCTGTTTATCAAGTTGGTAAAATCTGTGACATCAGCAAAAACATTTGAAAATACCTAAAAAATTCCTTGTTAGCTTAAATTGTAACTATTACACGAGATTCCTGAGATCCTATTATATCTGGTATAAGCTGGTTTAGTCCTCAAAAAGGTTTCTATTAAATAAATTAATTCTCTTTTGGCATCAGTCCTTGGTGCTTTTCCAAACAATCACGACAATACATTTCCAAAATCTCATTTATTTTAAAGATGCTTTCAACTTTCTGCAGAAACCAAGGTAATTTTTGACCCTCTTAATTTGATCCAATTTCTTGGTAATATCTCTTTTAGTTTAAATTTTCATTTTTTCTGTAATTAAAAATGCTGATTATACTTTGCCTAATTACTTGACTTTACATTCAAAATACTCTAGAACTGTTGATAAAAGCTTTACTGTAACTTTACATGTTCATTAGTTATTTCAGATTTTAGGTTTAGTCTCAACTAAACGCATGGCTTACAAACATCAACAAATCGAATTATCTTCTAAGCTAAATTTTTCTGGGCATAATAAATACACTTTAAAATGCTTCTCATAATGAGTTTTAACAGTGAAAATGAACGCAGGAAAATCCTTTAAGGTTGAAAAACTGCTTTAATTGAAATTTCTGTCCTCCACATAGGCAGCCTTGGAACCGAACAAACAAGTATGTAACTCCTGGAAAAAGCTATTTAGAAATGCTTTTCTATACTTGTTCTCTGTATTAAACATTTCCTTAAATGGTTTTGAGAAGCTTATAGATACGTTATATCTATTTTCCACATAGGCTGCTTGAAACCGAAATACAAAGTATGTAACTACTGGGAATAGCTATTAGAAATGTTTTTCTATACTTTTTCTCTGTATTAAACTTATACCTAAATGGTATGACAAGCTTATAGATACATTATATGCTTCACCAAATTTAAATTTATTTCTGCAAAGCTGTAAATAAGTTGAAATTTCTTCAAGAAAACTAACATTCCCCCCTTTTTTTGGTTCTGAGATTTTGTCTTCATCTCATCATCAAGCACATTTTATTACAAATCAAAGTGTACCTGCTCTCACTCAGATCATCATCCAAAAACTGAAAACAAACATATTTGTAAATTCCCTAATATCTGGTACTGTCCCTAACCAGTTACAAAACATTGCATTAGTATTTAGAACATAACATGTGTTAGCATGAAAAATTCAGACAAAAATCACAAATATTATCACCTTAATGAGTGTCCTTTTTGTTATTTGCACTGAAAAGTGTCTGTTTGGAATATTCTTTATCAACTAAGTTTACATTTTCCTAAAATACAGAATCAGGCATCCTAACACACAAAATTTCACCAAATTGGTGGATTCACCAAGTCCTGTCAATGTTGCCATGTAAGGCCTAAATGTTTGTTGGGGACTAAACAACACTAGATCATGAACATTGTTGTTCACAGTTAAGTCCTAGTATTGCCAGCTAACATTTAGGCCTTACAGTCTGTTGCGAGATTGATGTTCTAGCTCTTCCGAAAGGTGTTCCAATTGTTAAGGTTGGAATTTTGAGCACGCCAGACCATTGCATGAATGTTATTGGCCACAAAACAATATCTCACAGATGCAGCTTTGTGACAGGGTGTAATGTCTTGCTGATACAATCAATCATTGTCTCCATACTGCTCCTCTGCAATATATAGTATCAATGGTTCATAAATTTTTTACAAAAAAAAAAAAAAAAAAAACACTTTTTTTATTTTATAAAAAAAGAACCGTAATACCATAACACCATTTACTCTGTACTTCACTGTTGTCACTGTACATGTTGGCAAGGTAACATTCTACTGGCATTTGTGAAACCCAAACCCTTTCATCAGATTGTCACAGGGTATTGCGTGATTCATCACTCCCAATCAATTGTTTCCATTCTTCCTTTGTCCACTGGTGTCATTATTTAATCACCTCAAGCATCATTTAATAGTGACTGCAGAAGTTCGAATAATGAGCAACAGCTTTCTCCTTGGAAAATATTCTTTTTAGCTGCTAGTATACAGTCATTGTACTGGCCGGACTGCTGGTAGCAATTTGAATCTTATGAGTGACTCCTTCTACTGATTGCTTGCAATTATTTACAACCACCCTCTGCTAAGCTCAATGATTCCTGTCCATCATTAAATGAGGTTTGCCTGGCCTTTGTTTCATTGTGGTAGTTCCTTCTTGTTTCCACTTCACAATCATATCACCAACAGACAACTTGAGTAGCTTTAGAAGGATTGAAAAGTCTATGATTGATTTGTTACTCAGGTGACATTACTTCACTTTCAAAGTCACATAGTTCTTCTGACCAATCCATTCTCCTGTTACTGTGTAAGACGCGAGCTTGCAGTGGGGTACTGCATAAAGCTTGAATCTTAACTCTGACCGTGTGTAGCCTTGGATGTAACAGTTTTGGCTTAGATACAATTATACGATCACCACATAGATTTTAACCAGAAAACTATGAAGAGGCAAAGTTCAATAAAAGTTCATTGCCATTTAAAAAATTATATTCTTCCAAATTTCACAAAACCAAATACTGTACAGGCAATCAGACGACTTTTCCAAAGTAATGTTTTACAAGTTTGATTAACCCGTCAAGCCAGACCACATCCCAATAGTTCAAAGAATTAAATCACTATTTAAAGAAAGCTAGTAAAAGTTCGTCACACGTTCCCATTGTGCAAAAGTTTAGTTAATTTAGACAATCCCGAGGCCTCACTTTGAGAAATACTATTTTAACACGACATTATTGTTAACTTGAATAAAAGAAGCGGCATCATTCCAAAATAAAATTTTCACTGATTTGCTAGGTATAAAACTTTCCGGCCTACTAAGCTACATGTTATCGCGCTGACTGCTTCCGTACGTCTGAGGCGAACAACTGCACGCACGCATCTATATTACGTAGTGCTTCTCGAAGATTCCTAGCGACTGCTTTCTCACGCGAACCGTGAGAATTTCTTCACTTCCTTATTCCCAGAGGTGACTGATGGGAAACTCGACAGATATCAAATCACACATCTGAAGTCCTAACACTAGCAAATCTGACCTTGACAATAAAAATAATTCAATATTTCTGAAATTTTTCCAATCGCTAGATCTTTAAATAAAGTTAACGTTTAGTTATTATACTAAATATCGTAACTTTAATACTTTAGCCAAAAATAAATACTTTACATATGAACTTTCGCAATCCCACTCCAGGCGAATGCTGAAGAATGATGAAATTGAAAAGATTGAAAATACTATCACGAAAACTGTAAATCTGCTTTCTAACTTGAATAAACATAAAAACTAACTTTGAAAATGAAATGCAATAATATTCTATCCAATCTAACTCGTGGTTCTAAGAACAAAATTTTGTCACGCAGTTACAAAATTTAACAGATAGCTTACAACTGCTTCCATAATGACAATACAATACTCCCTGCCTCCTTTTATACTGGTTAGTCTGCCTGTTGTGACATCTAGTGTTCAGTTATACATTTCATCGGAGAGTCCAAATACTTTTGAGAAAATAGTGTATATGTGTGTTTGAGAACTTTCCAGTCCATCTTTTTACAATACTATAACGCATTTATATGTTTTTGTTGATGTTACAGGGGACATGAGGTTCCACAACCAAAGGTTAATTACCTTAGAAAATGGTACTATGAACTGTCGTTCATGTTTTCCCACTTGTCAAGCTTACACATATTTGACAAGTATTCATGTAGAAAAGTATAAGGGGAATAGTAGGCCTGTACGAGGTGGCTACATAGATGTGCATTATACTGAAAGAAGTGCCATAAAGTACTACAAAGATTTCACTTTTGATGATATTCAGCTCATAGGTAAGATAAAATATATGAACTATTTATATTCTTTTGCTTAGTTGGTACTTCCATAATTCATAAATCCCTTTCTTAACATTCATAAAGGAAGGATACAAAAAATAAACCTATCACACATTACAGATGAAGGCAGTAGGGCCACTGATGAACAAATACATAAAAAAACATTTTACAGTATTTCAGTAAAAAAATATTTTTTTTATATATAGGTGAGACATATGGCAAGGAGATCAGATGTATACACATCTTGTCTTTCTCTCTTTAGAAATGATCAAGGTTAATACCAATACATTGTGAAGTGTGTTGGTATTTAATTGTTTGTCATGGCTCTCCTTCCTTCATCTATGATGATGATGATTACTTTCCCTACCCTTCCTTAATTTTTATTGCCTAACAGCATTTTCACTGTCACTAATATTGTGAAACATTTATTTAGTGCATCAATCCTTTATATAATTAATTCAAAAATTGAATGAACAGTTTTCACAGTTTAAACATATGCTAGGATGAAAATGACTGACCTATTTTTTATCAAACAATATTCTTAGGTACTGAATTTTTTATTTCTGTTTTGTAAACCAAAGAAAATTCATATTTCAGCTCACTTAAGAATCAAGATCAACACCTACACTGCAGTAAAATTCCTCTCTATCCATGAATATTACCTATAACTTTTAGGTACTTGACTACCATTGATTCTTTTAATTAAAAGTATGATGCTATTGAGGAAAGGTATGTTTCTTTAATGAAAACAAGTTAAGGAAGGAGAAAGAAGCTATCACTTAACCATTATTACAGAACACACAGATTGGGATCTTCACTATTAAAGAATGTGTGACATAGTGAGAATTTTATTTTTTCCTATAAATGCAATGTCGGGATGCCCTTGGCAAAGAAGCAGCTTGGTAAAAAAAGGAGTAGAATAGACTCTTAAACAGAAAGCTTCGGTGGCTATTAAAGAGGGAAAATTGAAAGTAATGCTTGTTTCCAGAGTAGCCCGCGCCATGATGAGGCAAAAAATGGCATGAGTCACTCAAGTGAAAAGCAGTCAGCCAGTTTGGGGACACTGCACTACCATATATTCCTGGTATGTGGGAGCAAAGTATCATGATAATAATTTCCACAAGTGTAGGCATAGAAGATGAATTTCTTTATATGAGTGTTCATTTCCATAAGGCAACCAGCATATTAGTGGCAGCGTAAGTAAAAGAGATGAGCAGTTTGGCTGTGAGAGGCATTCACAATAAAATAATCTGGTTAGAAAGAACTACTTTTCTCATAGTCTTGACAAACTTGAGTTCTTAACTACATGGAAAGACTCGTTAAAACAGGAGATAATATTTGAATAAAATGAGATGCAAGAAACAAAATTTTATATTTAGTATTCATTTAATATACCCTAATGAAAGATTTCTAACAAATGGGCATATAGATGACCACTGCCAGAGATGCACAGGGATTATCCTTGGCACAAGTTCTTACAATAAATAATTGTTTTTCTATCAATCGTTGTGGTGGTACTTTAGCTACACACCTACTTTTAATGTATATGTATTTTACCTTTAACATCTTCCCTGTCTGAGATATACTGCTTAACTATCTAGATCATTTGTACCATTCCCTAACTTCAAATCTTACAAAGGAAAACTTCCACACTTCCTTCTGCATGAAATCATTTACATATTGTTGTTTAGTATTCCCACAATATTTACCTGGGCCTCATAACCGAATTATGGCTGCATCCACCATTACTACAGATATATTTCTTGGTATTATCAACCTTCCTTTTTCTCCATAATATCTCACATTAAGGAAATCAGCTTTGATCTGGGATCACCTTGCATACATGGTCACCTGCAGTGGTCTCCATTTCCTGCTGTCTCTGAATCTGCTATTGTAACTATCTTACTGCTGAATGACTGACAATGAACATGGATGCTTCTAGCTTTGTAGAGCTAACTCAAAAAAATTGGTGTCATGATTTTTTTTTTTTTTATTTTTATTTTTTTTTGTCATCCTGAAATTTTTTGCCAAAGTAAGTTATAATTTCTCCTTATCTATAGCGATTCACTCTCAAGTGATTGCACTATTTTGTTTGCAGTTATTTATTTGATTATGGAAAAATTTGGTTTTACACTTTTCTCAAATAATTTAACTGTTTATTTGGTAATATTGCAATTACTCCTTTACTATCCCCCCAAAATCTTAATTTACATAGCTTCAGTCTCATCTTATTCTCTTATCTCTTGGCACTTATTTTAGGGACTACTGTGAGTAGACATATTTCTTGTACTTTCTAATATTAAAAAGTGCTGGATTTCTTTGTGAAAAATCACAGTTATAATCATGTTAGTAAATTATTGGAGAAATGTACAGTTTAATGACTTTATAGTAAGGTGTAAATGAGGATGGAGAGATCATCAGGTCAAATACTAAGTTTAGCTAGAATTTTCTCAGTCCGTTGGCCTTACTTTCATTTTGACAAAGCCTTGTCTATCTGTAAGAAGTATTTATAACTCATGTTGTGCTGAAGATACCCTTTACCCAACAGAAAAGCTAGCTAAGATTAAATCAAGAGAGAAGTTGAATTTAGGTACTTTGAATCTTAAAGAAGTAGATGAATATGGAATTATTGGCTGTGATATCCCTGTGGGGTTCAGTTGCCAAATGACAGTTTCGACTTGTAGTGCATGTGCCTCTGTTGTGGCTGCCCTAATGTAATTCAGTAATCCTACCAAGTATAGGGGACCTACAGGTTTACATGGAATCTATCTTCGCGTACTTCACATGGAAAAAGCAAAGCTTTGCCAGATGCGAAGGTCAGTTTTAAGACCCATAAAAATACCAGCTCAGACCAGGAATCACATAAGGGAGCTTCCATTCATTGGTCACTTACCTTAACGAACTGAGCCACCAGTCTGCTCACGTCAGTAAGAAATTAAGTTGAAATGAAGGTAAATTCTTCACAGTGGTTCTGAACCAATAAATTATTATTGCCTTATGCAGCAGTACTAAGAAATTAAAAAATTCATAATGAAATTACATTAGATGTCCTTGTATCAGAAAGGTGTAATTCTTAATCTGAAGTTATTTCTTGAAACAATTTTACTGTTGCATAGTAATCATGTAACACCATGTGACGGACTTAAAACTTCTGCTATTCTTCTTTCTCACAACTGGAGAAAAAGACAAATTTATGTACTCTTACAACCTACTTGGTGAGAGCTTTTTGACTTGCCATTTATTCCACCCCTTTTTAATGTGGAATACAAACCATAAAGCATCATAACTTACAGAAAAAATGAAGAAATCAAAGCACTTAAAATTCCTATCTACACTGCGGTTTGAATCCACAGCCCTAAATTTAGAAAATGAGCACCTCAACCACTAATCTATCAAACCATACCTCAAAACTGGTGAGAAATTATGATAAAAATGAAGAAAATATGATGTTTGACTGATGTGCTTGAAGATAGCACAATGATCGAAACTGGATATAAGCCAAAAAAAGACTTCAGACACTGGGACAGAATTTCTGAAACATATCATCTTACACAGAGCAAGGTGGGCTGGAATGGAAATAAAACTGAAAACATGGAAAAAAATTGTTATTTTGAGAGTACATTTGTATACACATTATGCATTTTGCACCATCTGAGTTTTTATTTATACCACAGAGTAAGGAAGTGGTATAGGCTGAGCACAGGGAGGCATGCATTCTTGATCAGTAAGAGGGGTGGCTTTATATTCTGAAAATACACTGAAGAGCCAAAGAAACTGGTATAGGCATGCGTATGCAAATACAAAGATAAATAAACACTCAGAGTATGGTGCTGTGGTCAGAATGCCTATATAAGACAACAGGTGTTTGGCACAGGCATTAGATTGGTTACTGTTGCTATAATGGCAGGTTATCACAATTTAAGTGAGTCTGAATATGGTGCTACAGTCGGTGCACGAGAGATGGGACACAGCATCTCCGAGGTAGCGATGAGGTGG
The DNA here is from genome assembly GCA_031002005.1 of Vandiemenella viatica. Lineage (NCBI taxonomy): Eukaryota > Metazoa > Arthropoda > Insecta > Orthoptera > Morabidae > Vandiemenella > Vandiemenella viatica. Next base: position 257,873,528 of record JARYHS010011408.1, on the reverse strand, counting down.
GGATTCTCCCGTACGACCATTTCACGAGTTCACCGTGAATATAGGGACCCGGTAAAACATCAAATCACCGACATCGGGACTAATGACGACTGAAGAACATGGTTCAACATGACAGAAGTGTAACCCTTCCACAAATTGCTGTGGATTTCAATGCTGGGCCATCAATAAGTGTCAACGTGTGAACCATTCAATGGAACATCATCAATATGGGTTTTCAGAGCCAAAGGCCCACTCTTGTACCCTTGCTTAGTGCATGACACAAAGCTTTACCCTTCGGCTGGGCCCGACAACCAACATTGGACTGTTGATGATTTGAAACATGTTGCCTGGTCTGACGAGTCTCGTTTCCAATTGTATTGAGCAGATGGAAGTGTACGGTTATGGAGACAACCTCATGAATTCATGGACCCTGCATGTCAGCAGGGACCTGTTCAAGCTGATGGAGGCTCTGTAATGGTGTGGGACATGTGCAGTTGGAGTGACATGGGACCACTGATACGTCTAGATACGATTCTGACAGGTGACACATTCGTATGCATCCTGGCTGATCACGTGCATCAATTCATGTCCATCATTGTGCATTCTGATGGACTTGGACAATTCCAGCAAATCAGTATGACACCCCACACATCCAGAATTGCTACACAGTGGCTCCAGGAACACTCTTCTGAGTTTAAACACCTCCACTGGCCACCAAACTCCCCAGACATGAATATTATTGAGCATTTCTGGGACGCCTTGCAACGTGCCATTCAGAAGAGATCTCCACCCCTTCATACTCTTACGGATTTATGGACAGCCCTGCAGGATGCAAGGTGTCAATTCCCTCCAACATTACTTCAGACATTAGTCGAATCCATGCCACGTCATGTTGGGGCACTTCTGCATGCTTGCAGGGGCCCTACACGATATTAGGCAGGTGTACCAGTTTCTTTGGCTCTGCAGTGTAAAGTATTTTTTGTGAATAACCGCTTTACTTGTACACTTGTGTAAATTAGATTCAGCATTTCGAAATGCAAGAACAACATTTTCTTTATCACCTGACTTAATCATATCAACCAATTTCCTAATAGCAGTGCGAGTTTTACTTTTGCGCATTTTATTTATCAGAGTTCGTTTTGCTATTACCTTTATCATTTTTTAGCACTCTTACGATTTTCCATACATCCTGTGATAACACAGTGCCAAAATAATTTTTTTCCTCACACTATTTTAAAACCTAAAAAAAAAAACCAGTAGTTGTAGCTCACCACTAATTTATTAATGTAGTGTTCCTAATTGATACTTGAGATGCTATGAGGTATCTTGTTTAGTTCTGACAAAATAAAAATGCCAACACAGTTTTCAACACCTTCCCAGTGATGCATGTTTATGCAAATGTTTTAATAGCATTTTGTGACCGTATATCCCTGGCTCATCAGATTTGTGAAATGAGTTTACTTCCACCAGACCTGACACAGAAATTTAAGAAGAATGGTCCCATAACATAGATTCTTAGCTTTTCAAATGGCATACTGTTTTCTATCACAGTACAAAAGGGTCGTTTCAAATTTTTATGACACTGATTTCGTTCTATGTAATAAAGAAGTACAATCTTAAGTCAGAAATTGGGCCAATAATTAAGTAACAATGTATCTGTTATTTTCTGGATAGTACAAATTGTATTAAAACCTGTACAGTGTTCAAATGTTTCAACCCAAAATTGTGAATTAGGAACAAAACCAACACATCAAACAAAATAACAACTCATAAAAAGAAATGAAAAAATTCTCTTGCAACTCTGTGTTGCAATGAAGCTTGTTGTTGCAATCTTAAACTTTATAGATGTTTCACAGAGGTTATAATGTTTCTGAAACCGTTCACTCACCTCTCAAGTTATTTGACACATCTTTCATAGGAAACTGTCATCTACTGCCTTCTTTAAAAATATGCTAACATAACTTTCCTTCCTGATTAATCAATCTGAACTGGTATTTTAATTATGGGGTATGACTAGGGTTCAGATCTTTGTTAAAAAAATAAAAATAAAAAATAATAAAAAACGCGGGTAACTATGACTTAAAAATAACAAAATATAACCAAACATTTATATTTAATATACATCAAAACATGCTCAATTGTACATCATTTATTTTATTTAGTACTAATGATTTAATGTAGACAGCATAATTTGGTTCTGTACACTTACTGCACCACAGAGAAATTAAATTTTAAATTGTTTTGTTGAAGTCATTTTAATTTCACATAATTTACAGAAAAGAACTCTGTCCTCTGTACTAATATAATCCTCTCCAAATTCCATTATGTAACTTATGTAAATTTTGTTTTTGGTGTATCTACTCACTGATGCACTGCACATTTGACACTGACTGAGGGTTATTTTCAAATGTATTGGTGACAAGATGTCAAGGCAGGTGGAACATTAACTTTTAGAGAGTGACAGTAATGTATGACTTTAATTCTTGACTGGTGAATTCTAACCACTTAGGTGAAAATTAGATTGTCTTTTACTTCAATGTATAATAGGAGTACAGTTCTGTGAACAGTTTTCTTCTGATCTATAATTTCTAGTGAATTCCCAGTAGTATTAAAAAATTACCAGATTTTCCCTCAATTCCCAGATTTTCTCAGCTGACTGTCTCTGCCTCGACACAGTCAGCTGAGAACAACTGCCAGATACCTGATGAAGACAGCAGAGTCAGCTGTCGAAACATCGTGTTTTTCAGGGGCGGATCCAGGGGGGGGGGCTAGGGGGCTCAAGCCCCCCCAAAAGGGTCTAGGTCCACCCCCAACATTGTGACTTTGTAGACTTTTTTTTTAGCTCTATGGATTTAAAGCCCCAGGAGACCATAAAAACTACCCCTTGCCCGATCAAGCCCCCCAAAAAACCTAAATCCATTGGGGGCAAGCCCTCCCCAACCAAAATCCACTCAAGCCAAGCCCCCCCCCCCAAACCGAAGTCCCACTCAAGCCCCTCCCAAACCCAAATCCTGGATCCGCTCCTGGTGTTTTTACACCACGACGGAATAAAGTATAAATTGAGATAAGGAATTTCATAATAAAGAAACGTAACTAGAAAGTATAAAGTGAAGTTTCATTTAGCTTGTACTATAGAGGGTATAATGATTTTCATTACTAGGGTTTGGATCTTTATAACAAGTCAAATTTTTGTGAGTGGAGACTTTCCCGGTGTATCGATGCAACAAAATCTTCTCGGGTGTCCTGCCGGATGGTGGTGTAAAAACACGATGTTTCGACAGCTGACTCTGCTGTCTTCATCAGGTATCTGGCAGTTGTTCTCAGCTAACTGTCTCTGCCTCGACTCGAGGCGGGACACCCGAGAAGATTTTGTTGCATCGATAAGCTGGGAAAGTCTCCACTCACAAAAAATTTGACTTGTTATAAGGATCCAAATCTTAGTAATGAAAACCACTATACCCTCTACTGTACAACCTAAATGAAACTTCACTTTATACTTTCTAGTTACGTTTCTTTATTATGAAATTCCATATCTCAATTTATACTTTATTCCGTCAAATAGACTTATCTATCCTTTTGAAATGTTTCCACATAAACTATGGTTACATAATTTCACTATTGCCTTTGATCAAATATTATATGTTAAGCTATTGGGAAAAACCCTAAATAGACTCTTTTGAAATTAAAACATATTCACCATATTTCAATCTATACAAGATCCTTCAACAACCTCTGTAGAACATTGTCCAATTTGTAAGAACAGAGACTTTCCCGGCATATGCTTGAAATGAAGTCTTCACGGGTGTACCGCCGGATAGTGTTTTGAAAACACAATATCTCGACGATTAGCTCCGTCATCTTCATCAGGTGTCGAGACGTGTGCACAGGTCAGCTGACCATCGGATACTGAGACAGCCCAGGTGCCGCACCTCCTTATATAAGCCAACGGTTCTCCCTGACGCCCGTGCCTGGTGGCTGGCAGTGAGTGGGCGCGGCTACAGGTGTTCGTTGCGAGCCGAGGTAGTTAATATTGGGCCATTTGTGGTGGTTGCTGAACATCAGTGCCACACTCTCTGTGTAGAGTTGCCAAGGCTGGTTTCCATGCCTCGCTAAGACATAACCCACTATCTCTGTTGTAGGTATCAGCCAATCGAATTTCAATCACTTCTTTGACTATGGAATCCCAAAAGTATGAGGTCCTATCCAATATCATAATGTTGTTGAAGTCAACCGTGTGGCCATGGTTGTACACATGCTCGGCGATCGCTGACTTGTTATACTGAAGATAGCTTTTGTGTTCTTCACACCGGTTTTGTACAGTGCAGATGGTTTGACTGATACAGCACTTTCCACACTCTCGGGGGATGCTGTAAATTCCAGGAACTCTGAAACCAAGATTGTCCTTAACTGAGTGGAGGTAGTCCCGAATTTTAGCAGGTGGTCAGTAAAAACATTTTATTCCATGCCGTGTGAGAATTCTGCCAATTTTCCTCGAGGCGTTTTCGGTGAATGGCAGAAAAGCGGCGGCCTCAGGCGTTTCTTCCTGTTGGACTGGATTTTTCTCTGGGTTGCGATCAATTGCTCTTCTTATCTGTCTCTCGGTGTAACCATTCCACCTGAAGACAGTTCTTAGATGTTCCAGTTCCTGTGGTAGGCTTTCTTTGTCAAAAATTGCCCTAGTCCTGTGTATAAGTGTATTTAGAACAGTTTCACGTTGCACAGGATGGTGAAAACTTGTGGCTCCGAAACATTGGTTCATATGGGTTGCTTTTCTGTATACGCTACGTCTTAGAGTTCCGTCTGGCTTTCTTTCAATGTCGAGGAAAGGTAGGCGTCCATCCTTTTCCAGTTCCATTGCGAACTTTATGCTGGGATGAATTCCATTGAGATGTTCTAAGAACTCATTTAAAGCCTTGATGCCATGGGGCCACATGACAAACGTGTCATCAACATAGCGTAAAAACATGTCGGTTTGAAAACTGTTCTTTCCAGAGCTTTTTCTTTGAAATACTCCATGTATAGGTTGGCGATTACAGGAGAAAGTGGTGATCCTATGGCAACGCCATCTACTTGCTCGTAGTATTCGCCTAAGTAAATATGAGTACACAGGGCTAGGGCAATTTCTGACAAAGAAAGCCTGCCACAGGAACTGGAACATCTAAGAACTGTCCTCAGGTGGAAAGGTTACACTGAGAGGCAGATAAGAAGAGCAATTCATCGCAACCTAGAGAAAAATCCAGTCCAACAGGAAGAAACGACCGAGGCTGCTGCTTTTCTGCCATTCACCGAAAACGCGTCGGGGAAAATTGGCAGAATTCTCGCACGGCATGGAATAAAATGTTTTTACTGACCACCTGCTAAAATTCGGGACTACCTCCACTCAGTTAAGGACAATCTTGGCCTCAGAGTTCCTGGAATTTACAGCATCCCCTGAGAGTGTGGAAAGTGCTGTATCAGTCAAACCATCTGCACTGTACAAAACCGGTGTGAAGAACACAAAAGCTATCTCTGCCTGGGACAGTATAGCAAGTCAGTGATCGCCGAGTATGTGTACAACCATGGCCACATGGTTGACTTCAACGTTACGATATTGGCTAGGACCTCATACTTTTGGGATTCCATAGTCAAAGAAGCGATTGAAATTCGATTGGCTGATACCTACAACAGAGATAGAGGGTTATGTCTTAGCGAGGCATGGAAACCAGCCTTGGCAACTTTACACAGAGAGCGTGGCAAACACCACAAATGGCCCAATATTAACTTCCTCGGCCCGCAACGAACACCTGTAGCCCCACCCACTCACTGCCAGCCACCGGGCGCAGGCGTCTGAGAGAGCTGTCGGCCTATATAAGGACGTGCAGGACCTGGGCTGTCTCACGGCACCTGATGAAGACGACGGAGCTAGACGTCGAAATATTGTGTTTTTAAAACACTATCCAGCGGTACACCTTTGAAGACTTCATTTCATTGTCCAATTTGTGCCACTGCCTTGACCAAAAGAGCTAACCCTCTCTAACACTTTAAAGCAAACTACACTCTATTTTGCTATCTCTACTTGCACATTTTTCAATTTAATAGATTTTAAAATATGATTCAGTATAGGGAAAAAATACAAACATGATTATTATAATAAGAATGAAAATAAGGTATGATAAAAAGTAAACTCGCCATTTATTGTAAATTAAGGCAGAAGGACAGTGACAAACACATTAGTCTTTATGAGTTTCTGACGTTCCTTCTGTGAGATATGATGGATTTATGTTTTAAATTACAACTGTTTTTTTTTAATGTTTTTCACCAGACACGTTTTGGCGTGGGGTATCATCAGTAGCTGTAAATATACATAGTGTTATAATTATATCTGTCTAAATGAGGTATATATATATATATATATATATATTAACAAAGCAGTTGTAATTTAAAACATGAATCCTTCATGTCTCTCAGAAGGTATGTGACAAACTCAAAAAGACTAATGTGTTTGTCACTGCCCTTCTGCCTTAATTTGTATAAATAGTGAGTTTACTTTATTTATTATTCCTTATTTTCATTCTTTTTATAATAATTATGTAATTATTTTTCCCCCATACTGAATTAAGTATTTTCACTCCAACAATTCACTTTCTATTATTTGCTGCTTTTCTTGTTGAACATCGCTAATCACGTTGATGTCGACATGCCCTAAAACAACAACAACAAACATCTTGTTGCACATGAAGGTTACAGGGAAAAAGCTTAATTTTAAAATTGAATATCAGTCCAGAGAAGTGCTGTTCTGGATTGATGAGTGCTAGCTACCACAGTCTTCTTAAGGAGATTGTATCTGCATTACGATAAATCAATATTAATAAGTGAATTTGTACAAGGTTGTGATTGTTATATAGATAGTACAACAGCACTATTTACATTAATAGTAGTAGAAGGAACTGACATAATATTATATAGACATTACAAGACTGTAGGGTAAATATACATAATATTTAATTATTTATACAGATTTAATTATAATATTATGTATATTTACAGCCACTGATGATGCCACCCTCAAAAGGGTGAAACATGGCTGGTGTAGAATTTTAATAAAATAGTTGTAATAGATGGTGTTCAATTAAAACATTTATGCAACAACTGTGGAACATGACCAACAATAAAGTTATCTGATGGATTTACTTTCATTATCCTCCCTTTTTATCAAGACATATACAAGCTATACTCCCCTCAAAATTAAGAATTCAGATATGTCCTTGATGACATTCAAGAGATGGCAGGATTGGAAAATCTAAATGACCTGTCCATCATCTTTGCAACTCAGCCTTGATGCAGATTCACTTACGAAATGATCATTCTTCTTCAAGAGAGTAATGATCATGAAAGCAGTTGAAGAAGCCTTTGCACAAGTCATTGTGTTAGATTTAAAATTCTTATTTATCCAGAGGAATAATAATAGTGCTTTAAAAATGATCCATTCGTAAATTTTGTGAATACGATGAATATTGAGTTTGGTGGTTTGTAATAGGATGAAAGAAGAACTGCCTCATTTGTAGCAATTGTTTATTTGTTTAGTGTAATAGGTACGTAAGAAAATACTTACAACATATTACGAAACAATTATAAAAAATTTACGAATGCATAAAACATACGTAAGAAAAACTGTAATTGAACTTACAGGAATAAAACTAACCTGAATAAAATACATGCAGAACATCATAGCTCCTGAGAAAATTTCACAAATAAAATGATGAAATAGGAATTGTATATATATATATATATATATATATATATAAACAGATATGTTCCCGTAACAGAATTTTTTTTTTCTGAAAAGATACTTATTGTACAAAAATCTTACAGCTTATTGATATCTCTGTGATGTTTTCTGCTGCTACTGCTGCTATCGAGCGGCTTAGATATGAACTGTCTCAATTGTGAGACCTTCATAATTATTACTGTTGCCCTTTAAAGATGAAATTCCAAAAAGTGTCTTTCTTAATTTTATGTGTTACTTAAGTGGAGACCTTAATCTTTAAAATGATACTTCATTTATCAATTTTGCTTAGGTACAAAGGGAGATAAATGGCTCATGACACAAAACACGTTGTAGAAATATTGATACTTTTGCCCTTCAAGGGTCAAATTCTGAAAAAAATTGATTCTAAAATTAAATTCTTAAATTACCCAGGTGGAGACTTTAATATTTAAAATGATATTTCATTTATTGATTTCAGTTAGGTATCTAGGGAGATGAATGGCTCATGACCAAAAAAATAAAACCACTTTATAGAAAAACGATGATGTGACCAAAGGAGTGACCTTATTATCTCATTTCTTGATTTTGATTAGGTATCAAGCAAGTTAAATGGCTTATGACAAAATACACATGATGGAAATAATGATACTTTTTCCGTTTAAAGGTCGAATTACAAAAAAATCCTTTCTTAACATATATTTGCCTGCAAAGAAGAGACCTTAAACTTTAAAATGCTACTTCATTTATTAATTTTGATTAGATATCAAGGGAGATAAAGGGCTGAGATAAAAAAAATCTTTCTATAAATATTGACATTTTTATCCTTTAAGGGTCAAATTTAAATAAAAAAAAGAAATTGCTGTCTTAAAATGTGATATGAACAAAGCAGGTACCTTAATCTTTGAAATGATACCTCATTTATCTATTTCAGTAAGGTATGAAGGGAGATAATCACTTGTGACATAAAAAAAACCTATTGCTTAGGTCAAAATTATTGACACAGTAGTGATGGTCTTTTATTGACACTTAACATAATTGACTGATCTCCAAAATTACATGACCTTTTCGTGAGCAACATGTGGAAGGAAACACGGGACCATGATAATACAACAATACAATACAATACAATACATTCATTTTCCATTGATTCCAATATAAGAGACTGGCTCTGTGGGATGTGGAAAGTTGTCAATTTACAGATAAACAGCTGCATAACAAAATAATAAGTACACCACTAGATGTACAGTCGTAACATATATGGTACTATAAACAATTACATAACAAACTAAATACATACACCAGGAGATGTACAGTCATAGCATACATGGTAAATTAATTATTTGAACTATATTTACACAAGATACTGGCAGTTATTTTTAAGAGACCTTAGAAATAAATTCTTCGACAGAGTAGAAGGAGTTGTCAATTAAAAATTCTTTCAATGTTTTCCTGAATTTATTCTTATCATCTACTAGACATTTAATATGTGTTGGGAGCATATTGAAGATATGTATCCCTGAATATCGGACCCCTTTTTGAACAAATGACAATGACTTGTAAGTCTTGTGAAGATCATTTTTACTTCTAGTGCCGTACTTGTGTATTTTACTATTTGTTTCAAACAAAGTATAATTTGTGACTACAAAGGACATTAATGTGTATATATATTCAGATGCTAATGTTAAAATCCCTAACTTCTTGAACAGCTCTCTACATGAAGTTCTATTGCTAACCCCACACATTATTCTTATTACACGCTTTTGGGCTCTGAACACTTTATCTCTATGGGTAGAATTGCCCCAGAATATTATTCCATATGACAATAAGGAGTGAAAATAAGCAAAATAAACTAGCTGTCTCATACGGAGATCACCTAAAGCTGAAATTGTACGAATTGCAAACGTAGCTGCTCCCAATCGCTTTAGTAAGTCAGAAACATGTACTTTCCAATTTAAATTATGATCAATACACAAACCCAGAAATTTCACACTATCTACCTCTTGAATGGACTGGCCTGCAAATTTTATGTCTATGTCAGGTGTTACTCTGTGTGATGTACTGAATTGCATATACTGAGTTTTATCAAAGTTTAAAGACAAGCCATTAGCTGTAAACCATTTATTAATCAGTTCAAAGACATAATTTGAAATATATTCTGTAGATAAATCGGGAGTATTTTTAATTCCTATGTTTGTGTCATCTGCAAATTGGACAAATTTTGAGTTTTTAGATGAAACACAGGGTAGATCATTTATATATATTAAAAACAATAGTGGCCCCAATATAGAACCCTGAGGTACTCCACATCTGATTAATTTCCACTCAGAAAACAGTGGACCTCTTAAGGCAGCCTTAAAATTCTCCATTGACACTTTCTGTTTTCTATTTAGAAGGTAAGAACTAAGCCATTTATTAACAATGCCATCTATACCATAATACTTAAGTTTCTGTATCAGAATTTTATGATCTACACAGTCAATAGTAGAGGAAAGGGGGTTCTTTCAGATCTCATAGCAAAACAATTAATTGGGGCCACAAATTCACATGAAAAGATATCTGTTGTTAATGGTGTTAGGGCAGCTCCTTTTTTAGATTAGGATCATGTATTAGGCAGAGATTTTTAAGAGAAATTAGTTTAAACAATAATGAGTTTTCAGATACCGAAACTAAAAATTGTGTAGGGATTAATTTACTACATCAGAATATCAGAGGGTTAACAAATAAAGTGGATGAATTGCTAGTCCACATAAATGAATTAAATGATATCAGTAGAATTGATGTTTTATGCTTGTCTGAACACCATATAACTGCAGGAATAGGTATGTCATATGTAACTGATTTTAATTTAGCTTCTCATTATTGTAGAACGAACTTGGAGAAAGGAGGAGTTGTCACTTATGTTAGAAATGGTTATAGTTTTGAGGATATAAGTATTAGCAAATATTGTGTTGACCAACATTTTGAAGCCTGTGCTACACAGCTAAGATTCAATAATGAAATTTTCATAATAGTAACAGTATATAGAGCACCATCGGGAAACTTTTCTCTTTTTATGAACCAGTTTGAACTCTTATTAACATTTTTAAGCAGAAAAGAAGTCAACATAGTAGTATGTGGTGATTTTAATGTAGATTTTCTAAATAACTTATCCTGTAAAGTCATGTTAGAATCATTAGTCAGTTCATTCAATTTAACTCAGGTAGTTAATTTTCCAACTAGAATAATGAATAATAGTCACTCAGCTATAGACAATGTTTTCCTAGATACCTCAAAATTCAGTTATACCATCAAGCCATCCATCAATGGACTTTTGGATCACGATGCCCAGTTATTAACCATCAACACTTCAATAGGAACTAGCACTAAGAGTAATGTCTTTAAACGTCAGCGTGTAATAAATGATGAGTCAGTTACTTGTTTTAGAAAGTGCCTGAATGCCACAAGCTGGGAACAGGTATACAGTGCTCAAGGTATGGATGAAAAATACAACATTTTTAGTGACATTGTATTAAATTTCTTTGAAAGTTGCTTCCCCTTGAAAAAGTGTCATGCTTCTCAAAAAGAACAAAAGCCTTGGATAACTATTGGCATTAGAACATCATGCGTTAATAAAAGGAAGTTGTATATTGCCTCTAGGAACAGTGAGAATGCTAATGTTAAAACACATTACAAACAGTACTGCAAAATACTGAAAAAGGTTATTAAAGAATCTAAAAGTATGTACTACAAACATAAAATTCATGATTCTGAAAATAAAATTAAAACAATATGGGACATTGTAAAAAAGGAAACAGGAAAGAGTAATCAAACAAGTAATGATATTTTTGTCAAAGAAAATTCAGTAGAATCTAATTTCTCAATTGCTGATAATTTTAATAAACATTTTTTATCTGTTGCTGATAAGTTGACTGCTAATAGCTCAGTGACACACAGTATGGATTTTGTCAAAAAAGGCTTCCAAGAAAAATTTAACTCTATGTCTATAAAATTAGCTACTCCAGAAGAAATAAGAAAAATTATCAAATCCCTTAAGAGCAAATACTCAAGTGGTTATGATGGGATTTCCAGCAGATTAATTAAATTGTGCTCCACAGAATTAAGTAACATACTAAGTTATCTATTCAATATATCTCTACTTGAGGGGACTTTTCCAGAAAGGCTTAAGTATGCTGTAGTTAAACCACTCTATAAAAAGGGAGATAAGGCAGCCGTATCGAATTACCGACCAATTTCATTACTAACAGCCTTCTCCAAAGTTTTTGAGTAAGCAATGTACAATAGAGTTTATGAACATCTAAAAAATAATAATATTCTAACTAAATCACAATTTGGTTTTCAAAAGGGTCATTCAACAGAACAAGCTATATTTGCATTCACTGACAATATTTTAGAAGGAATAAATGATAAATTAATTCCCGTTGGAATTTTTTGTGACTTATCTAAAGCATTTAAATAAATTAGCAACTAATTTCATAAAGGTGTAGGTAAGATTTCATTTGTAAGTAGGGAGTCTGGTATTAGAACAAATTACTGTAGGAGGTAATTAACAATATATCTCAGACTGAAGGAATTTAAGGTAAAAATACATATGAACTGTTAGTACTGTAATGTGCATGGAAATTGGCACCGAGGTATGAGCTCCATGACAATTAATAATGATGATGAAAATATGCTTTTTTGTGTTTCTTATGGCTTTAAGCCTTATCGACATCATAAGAGGTGAGAAAGGATTGGAGGCAAGGAATGGGAAGGAATTTGGCCATGGCACTTACCTGGAGTAATTTTCAGAAACCATGAAAATAGAAATCTGGAAGGCCGGATGAGGATTCAAACCCGTATCTTCTGAATGCTAAGCCTGAATGTTAATGCTCGCTCACCCACAATGTTTATTGAGGATATGCAAATTCAAATCACACATCATCGAAATATTTCCTTGTGATCTGGACCGTATGTATTGTGTACTGGCTTACAGGCCATTTGGAAGCTTTTTACGCCCAAGTTCTGAAATATACCATATTAGATGACCCAGGTGAAAATTTCGCGAAATACGATGAATAAAGAGGTTGGTGGTTTGTAATAGGATGAAAGAACTGCTTCATTTGTAGCAATTGTTAATTTCTTTAGTGTAATAGGCACAGCATATTATCAAACAATTAGAAAAAGTTTTGAACACACAAAACTGTCACTGTCACTGAACATGTATAAAACTAACATGAACAAACTACACACAGAAAATCCTTATCACTGTGATACGTGTTGCTGTGATCAAAGCTCTTAAGAGAATTTTGTGAATAAAATGTTTTTATAGGAATTGCATAGACAACAGAAATATTTCCGTAAAAGAAAAAAATGTCTAAAAAGCTACTTAATGTAAAAAAAAAAAAAAGACATACAGTTTATTGATATCTAGGTGATTCATACTGCTACTATCTGGTGGTTTAGCTATGAACTGTCTCATTCGCGCGACCTTCATAATTATTACTGCTGCCCTTTAAGGTTCAAATTCCAAAAAATTACTTTCTTAATTTATTATGTTACCTAAGTGGAGAATCTTTGAAACCTCATTTATCGATTTTGGTTATGTAAAAAGGGAGATAAATAACTCGTGTCACAAAACACGTTGCAGAAACATTGATACTTTTGCCCTTTAAGAGTCAAATTCTGAAAAAAATTTAAATTTATGTTGCTACCTGGATCATGGATACCTTAATCTTTAAAATGATATCTCATTTATCAATTTTGGTTAGGTATCAAGGGAGATGGATGGCTTGTGACAAAGAAACATGTTATGGGAATAAAAATACTTTTCCCCTTTAAGGGTCAAATTCTGATAAATTATTTTCTTAATATATGTTGCCACCAAAGCAGATCCCTTAATCTTTAAAACGCTACTTCATTTATCCATTGCAGTTAGATATCAAGGAAGACAAATGGCCGAGACAAAAAAAAGACAAAAAAAGCTTTTTAGAAATATTAACATTTTTGCACTTAAAGGGTCAAATTTTTTTATTTTAATTTTACTGTTTTAATGTATGATATGACCAAAGAGCAGATAGTTCAATCATTAAAATTATACATCATTTAGCAATTTCAGTAAGTTGTGAATGGAGATAATGGCTTTTGACCAAAAAAAAATATTTTTTTTTGAGATAATGTACATGAGGTGATGGTAAAAAAGAGTGTTTATCCACAGAACACAACTAATGGCATTCTGTTCACTTCTGGCAAGAACAAGGCAAGCATATTATTGATAAATGAACTGCATTATGCTGATAATGAAACATTGATAGCTCACACAGTAGTTCATATTCAATGCCTCATCAACAGGTTCCTGGTATTAACATACAGAAAAGTGCCATCACAACACAAAGAAATGGCAGCCCTCTGTCCATCATTACTGACAGTCATTTTCTAAAGATTATTGATGTTTCATCTACCAATATATATATATATATCAGCAGCATTCACAAGTTAGCAGCTAAAGGGATTATCAGTATTCATATTCTGTCAGAGAATGTTGGTCTACATGCTTGTTTAATCAGTAATACTATCAGGCAACTAAACCTAGACTGGGTCTGGTGGATAATGTATTTGCCCCATTTAGGAAAGCTGACTCAGATAACTGGGATGCATCAGGTGTATGAATCTGTTATAAATACTGAAGGGTAATTCTCGTGATAAAATAATTGGATCTTTTACATTTCACATCTAAAAATTTTTTATGGGTGACAATGAAATAATAATGCAAACTTTAATGATACTAAGAAAAAAAGGAAGCAACCTTTATGCAATATAAATAACAAAGGATGAGTAAAATAACTCATCACTTAACAAAGCAGAGAGCTGCCATGAATGAATAACATGTAACATGAATACAGAAATACAATATTTTGGTATAAGACCTTATTCATGCACTAGATAATGAGGTATTTGGTTCCAGAGGTGTGTACACACTGGAAATTACTCCATGGCTGGCTAGGTAGAAGAAGAAGGGGTGAGGAGACCAGGCAGTGAAGGTGAACTATTAAGAAGTGTAGTATCGATATGTCAGAAATGTCCGAGATAATATATAAGTTTCAAAGATGGTGGTAAAATGAATATATGCAACAAAAAAAAGGGTGCTTGGTATTGACAAAAAAAAGAAATCTATTAGAATTGTAACTATAATTTTTTTAATTATGCTAATAAGAATTGATTAATTAAGTGGTAGGATTTTATTGCTGGTTGAGGCCAGTAGGGTGTCTGATAGTAAGCAATCAGACCTGAAGATGGCAGCAGAGCCAGCAGCCAAAAGCTCGTTGCTTTTCCTTCAATGCCATATGGCAGAAAACCCGCAAAGACTTCATTCATATCAGTGCAGCTCTGGTGCTCCCTGCATAACATCAGACCTGAAGATGGCAGCAGAGCTAGCTGCCGAAAGCTCCTTGTCATTTTTCTTCAACACCATGAAGAGGAGAACCCGCGAAGACTTCATATCAGTGAAGCAATCGTTGAGGTTGTTGGAATTGTGGCTATTTGCATGTTCTGGTACTGTAAGGTATAAGTTGTGGGTGTGGACAGTTTGTCTGTGGCCATTCAATCTGACTAAGGGTTGCTGTGTAGTGAGGCCTATGTAGGAAATCATGCAGTGGCGGCAGGTTAGCTGGAATGTGATGTGAGTTGTTGAACATGGCATGTCCAATTTTGGGGAAAGTTTTCTCTGTGGTAGGTTTGGAATATGTAGTAGTGGGTGGAAGCAGGTTTTGTAGCAAGGTCTGTTGCATGTAAAAGAGCCATATGATGTTTTTGGAATGTGTGATGTAGGGTATTTGTGGACCAAGATGTGTGGGTGATCTGCTGAAACATATGCGGCGGACAGTGGGTAGAATTTTAGGGAGAAGGTTCTGCATTTCTGGAAAGGAGTAAAGGAAGTCATGCCCCTGTTGCAAGATATGGTTGATGGACTCAAGACCAGGAGAGAACTGGGTAACAAAGGAAGGGCAATGGTTGGTTTTTGTGGGTGATGAGCGAGAGTGGTTACGTTGAGGGTGGGTGATCTCATAGATATTTTTATGTACAAGATCTGTGGGGCAACAATGGGAAGTAAGGACTTGGGATAGGTTCTGGAGGAGGGAATAAGCATCATAACAGATGTGCCTGCCACAGATGGCAAGAACGTAAGGAAGGGAATGTTTGGTATGGAATGGATGACAGCTGTCAAGATATTGCTGTAAATTAGTGAGCTTGATGAGGAGAGAGTTGTGAAGGGCATCCTGCCTGAGCGTGAGTCCACATTGAGGAACATGATGTGTGAGCAGGAATAGGTCCAGATGAAATTGATGTAATTGATGCTATTGTCAAGGGAATGGAGAAATTCTAGGAGTTGGTTTTCACTGTGGGTCCAAATCATAAATATATCGTCTATGTATCTGAACCACATATAGTTTAAATGGGGTGTTGTTCAGGAAATTTTCCTCCAGACACCCAAGAAACAGTATGGTATAGGATGGGGCCATGCGGGTTCCCATGATGGTGCCACGGATCTAGTGATACACTTTAGAATTGAAGGTAAAGAAGTTTTTGGAGAGAATTAGGTGAGCCAAGGTTGAAAGGAAGTAAGTACTATGCTGGCTGAGTGGGGGGTTACAGATCTAGGAATACCTGACTATGTGGAATGTTTGTATAGAGGGAAGACAATGGAGACAAGGAAGTAGTTTGGAGGTAGAGGTGCGTGGACTGTGGATAGGTGTGCAAGGAAATGTGGGGTGTTTTTGACATAGGAGGGTAGATTCTGTACAAAGGGTTTGAAATGTTGATCCACCAAGGCCGAAACCTTTCTGTCGGTGACCCATAAACCACTACTATAGGTCGCCCTGGATTATCAGCATTTTGGATCTTGGGAAGAAGGTGCAGGGAGGTGTGCAAGGATTCTGGGGAATTAGGAGGGAGATTAACTGAGGAGGGAGGCCTTGTAGGGGGCCTTGCAGGTCAAGGAGAGTTTGTATTTCCTGTAATATGGAGATGGTGGGATTTTAGAATGTGATAGGTACGTGTTTGTATCAGACAGCTGCTTGAGGGCTTTAGCCTCATAGTTATTGCGATACATTACTATGGTGTTTGAGTCCTCGGCAGAGAGGATGATAATGTTATGGTTTTTGGACAGTTCTCTCATGGCTCGATTCCACGATGCTGAGCTTTTTGGAGTGTGGGATGGAGTTTAGGAAAGAGTGCGAGGACAGAGTGGATGTAAGGAACTCCTGGAATAGAATCAGGGTGTAGTTTTGTGGTAGTCAGGGTGGATCCAGTTCTCCCATTGTGGCAAAATGATACCACAAGCGAAGAGAGTGGCAGAAAGGTAATGAGTGCCGCACCAAGGCAGCATGGTCAGACTTGGCGATCAGAGAAAATATGAGTCCAGTGGCAGGCGGATCTGTTCTGATGCTTATTCTCTCTGCCAGTATACCCAGAACCTATCCCAAGCCCTTACTTTCCATTGTTGCTCCACAATCTTGCACATAAACAGATCTCCCGTGCGATTACCCACCCTCCATGTCACCACCCTTGCTTATCACCCACAAAAACCAACCATAGCCCTGCCTTTGTTATATAGTTCTCTCCTGGTCTTCAGTCCATCAATAATATCTTGTGACAGGGGCATGACTTCCCTCACTCCTTTCCAGAAATGCGCACCCATCTACCCAAAATTCTTCCCACTGTCTCCCGCATATGTTTCAGCAGACCACCCAATCTCAAGAACCCTCCGTCAGACTCCAAAACCACCATGTCGATCTTTTCCATTCAATAGACCTTGCTGCAAAATACTACCCACTACTACACATTCCAACTCTACCAAAAGGGAAACTTTTCCCATCACTAAACATGCCATATGTTCAACAACTCACGTCATATACCAGCTAACCTGCCACCACTGCACAATTTCTGACGTAGGCCTCACCACACAGCAACTCTCAGTCAGAATGAATGGCCACAGGCAAACTGTCTACACCTGCAAATTATACCTTCCAGTATCAGAACAAGCCAATAGCCATGATTCCAACAACCTCAATGATTGCTTAACTGTGATGGCAATCAGAGTTTTCCCCAAAACAACCACTGCACCAGAACTCCAGAGATGGGTACTTGCATACCAGACACCCTCTTGCTCTCAATCACCGATAAAATCCTACCACTTAACCCGTCATTTTTAATTTGTATATATATTTTAACTAGTTACAATTTTAAGAAATTTCTTTTTCATGTCAATACTAGACACCATTTGCTGTATATATTCATTTTACCACCGCCCACAATATGTATATATTAGCTCAGACATTTCCGACATATTGATAGTCCACTTCTTAATAGTTCAACCACATCGTACACTTCACCCGCCACTTCTTCTGCTACCTAGCCAGTCAGGGGTTAATTTTCAGTGTGTGCACTCCTCCGAAATCAAATACCTCATTCTCTAGTGCATGAATAAGGTCTTATATTGAAATATTGTATTTTTGTGTCCGTATTACGCATTATTCACTCATTGCAGCTCAAAAGTAATGCAAACTTTAGGAATTTATGAGTTTATTTTTTTCACTCATGATTTCTACAGTTATTTCCAAAAGTGGTATTCCTTATTATAAATATTACTTTTTGTCATATGTAAAAACTAAATGATTTCCTATTGCGCTAAGGTATTTTTATCACATTTGAATCTCTTCGGGTTGTCCTTTTTCAGCACAAAATATGCTCTTTGGCCAATATGCAGAAAGTGTGGCACTGAATAATGTTAGTATAAACTTTTACCATCAATGACTGGACATCAAGGGTACCTAAATAAAAAATAAAGTTGCGAACTATAAAAGACAGCACTATGTTATAATTTTTTTCTTCTAAATATCACTCAAATATCATAATGTCTGTTCTTTCCTTTACATGTTTGTCAACAAAAAGTTTTTTTATTTAAGACATTCAAGTACTTGTACAGAATTAATTCCCTTGCAGTGTCATTCGGAGGTATCCTCAGCCTGTTCTTGGGGGTAAGTGTGCTCTCTTGCATGGAGCTGTTGTATTATGCTGCACGGATCTGCGAGGCCATTCTTCGAAAGGAGAAGAATGCAAGACAAAGTAGAATTATTAAAGTGCATCCAAACATTCATCATATAGCATTTCATAAACCAAATATTGTAAGACGCTATCAGTAGAAGTCACAAACGACGGTGAAATATAAATTAAATGTGCAAAAGGAAAAAAAATTAAATCATATTATAAAATATTATACTAAGCAGAAAATTGTAGCTGCTATTTTGTTTAGCTCAAGTTAAATATGCTTTGCTGACTAGTAGTAATAAAAAGATTTATTATTGCATGAGAAACTATGATCAGTACTGCCCAGGATGAAACCAAGCCAGCTTTTGAAAGAACCAATTTTGAAATAGGTAGATATAAAGAAGTAAGAATTTAGTTCATCATACTTTCCAATGTAGCTAATCATCTCAGTCAACTAGTATGCTATGTGAACTTCTCAAACTGATATTAATTTCTCTCATCCTCCATTTTCCCAGTCTTTATTAGTTAACAGCACAGCAATGAAGTACTATAACTTCCACCTACATGCAATACACAATTCCAATAAAATATATTACATAAATCCATCCAAACAAGGAATAAACCCATCATTCACTACAGATTGAAGTAGAAGAGCTACTACAAACCCATAAGGATGAAGACAGTTTACAATGTTTAGATATAATCCTTAATCGTGCATAGAGATGAGACGAGATATGGGGATCAGATTCATACACAGTGATACTCATCACAGGACTGAAGTCAGAGATGAACAAGAAGGTGGGAAGGCTGGGCATGACGATGTTGGGAGAGAAGTAGACAACTGATAATTAGAGGAAAATATAGTTTCTAGAAAAAGCCATACAAAGCAACAAAATAAAAATTTGAATCAGAAAATAATTTTTATATATAATATACACATAAACAATAATAAATGATAAATTTACTGGTTGTTAAGGCACAGTGGCCTGGTGTTGAGGATAAGCTGATAGGCTAGTTCCCATCTAGGGAGTTCAGAAGGGATAATAGTGTCCGCTAAAAAAATGGGGGGGGGGGGTGTTGTAATTGTTAGAGTCATGGGAACTGGCATGGCCTCTAGGCTGCCAGTGTAAACTCTTTGACTGTGGCAGCCTCCAGGATTTAACCTCTGGTTACTATGAACAGCAGCCAGTTGACCTGGACAGTACATTTAGCTGGGTAGGTCAACATGGAATAAAAAACTAAAGGTAGTTTACGATTATAGTGTTGGTAACTAACTTCTTGTAGAATGAAGTGTAAATAGCATGCTTTAACATTTGATAATAACTCTATTTGACAGGTGGTAGGAAATGGAGAGGCTGATGAGGGGATGTACCCAAGAAGTGAAAGAACTCCAAAACTCTGGTCAGATCTTTGGTACAATATGTAGGTATAGTATGGTATTCACATTTTGGATATAAAATAAAGGAGTTGGAGAGGTGCAAAGGAGGGCACCTAGATTTTGTTTGAGAAATTACCACAGAGAAAAATAAGTAACCGATATGATACAGGAACTTGATTGGGATTCATTGAAAGACATGAGGAGGAGGAAGAGTGCTGGGAGTGTACAAGAGGTATATTGGTCATGAGGTATGGAAGCATATTTGTAGAAGAATAAGTAGAAGTTCATAAAAGGGAAAAGAAGTGCATGACCACAACCAGACACTTATTTCAGGCATTAAGGAGTGGGAAATTTTCTTTTGTGGGATAGGGAGTGAGGGATTGGAATAAATTGCCAAGGGAAGTGCCATAAACGCTGTAATAATTTGAGTGTAACTACCCCTGCCATCTACTTATGTCTTACATAGATTTAATTTCAAAGAATTTTAGAAAAAATAATAATAAGAAAGTATTAAGTAGCTGAGTAGGGAACTTGACAATAATTATAGCATGCACTCCATTAGATTAAATTTAATTATAAAGTGTGTCCACATTAATTTATATGCTGTGGCTCACTTGGATTCATCTCTGGTCAGTAATGGATTTATTTCCCCTATATTTCTTACTTTCAATGCCTAATGGCATTTTATTGCCACTATTATCCTATGTGTACATCACATTGAAATTAAAATAAGGATGGAGAAGTGTAGCTGCCAGTAAAGTTAGTGGGGCTCACGGTGAATACAACAAATCTTCATTTTTTTTTAGTAACTAAAGTATAATGTCACTAGCTTCAAGCCCGGCAAAAATAGCAGGTTGAACACAATCTTCTGGCAATTTGTTTCTTTACAGTTAGTTAATTATATGGAATTGTTATCACATAATGCTCATAAACTTGATTTTGTAATGTTCTTCATATTTTGTTTACAATTTACATAGCAATACAGTTGTAACTTCCTCTGAATTAATGACAACATTAGTATAGAACCAATGAAATTAAAAATAAATTAGGAATCCCAAAAATGTTTGCTATACCTCGTAATATCAGTTGTATTCCTGGTCCAGGCACAATTCAGCACGATAAATATGGCACTACTTCCATCCACACTTCAGTAACATGGCGCTTATGAAAGCAGTTTAAATTGAACGAATGTAAGCTTTCTCGGTGAGTCAGTTGCGTAAAATCTTCTAGGGCTTTCCACCAAGGTAACGTGTCAATGTAGGGTGATGTTTCGAAGCCTGCCTCGGGCTCCATCTTCCGGCCCTACCTCGGTGGAAAGCTCTAGAAGATTTCATGGAGCAGTTTAAATTGTTTGTGAAACTGATTTCAGAGGAAATTATGATATAACAAACTGTGTCAGTTGTGATCTTGGTCAACTAAACCACAACCTCCACTAATATTGCCATTTGAAAATCATAGCTTCTATTACCTTCATATGAATAAATGACGGGTATCACCTATGGTGGTAGGAATTTGTTCTGGAAAAGTTTGTAAGGAAACATGAATAATGATCATTTTTAAAGATATTTTTCTTGATATGAGTACCTTGCTCTGCTTAGATTCTTGGAGTATTTGGCTAGGATTTTTTTTTTTTTTTTTTTTTTTTTAAATAAATGCATTTTACTTTAAATGACGGAAAGTATAATTTCAAAAATGGATAACTGTTATTTATTTGTTTGATATACTTTGCAATTACATTCGTTTTGTGTAAACTTTCTCAGAGTTTTTAAACTTCATTGTTTCTTATCTTCTGTCAAAAAAATTCTTAAGTTATGTTGTAACCTTGTACTTATAACTGCTACAGCGAATATAGTGTAAACATCAAATGCTCTTCTCCTTACATGAATTTCTGCAACTAGTTGTCATAAATAAACAATAAGCAATATGTAAACTTATCAAATGTACCATTGTAACTCTGTAAAATACGATCGCCTTGCATTAAAAAAATTTTGTCTCTGCTCTTCATATTTTCATGCAGTAACTTTTATAACCTTTTATCTGGCATCACAATTAAACTGTCTTTTAACACTGTAAGTGCAAGAAAAATCAAATTCAATTATTTATTTGAAATTTATACCTACTTTTATCAGTATAAGTGCAAATAAAGTTAGTACAGTTATTCAACTGAATTTTGCCAATTAGCCAAGCAACACTGTGGTGGCAGGCAGTGTAACTAACACTTCGGCCATTATCAAGACTCCCGAAGGTTTCCGCATTCAAGGTGAGCGCGCAGCTGGCTCCCTGAGCTTTGAGAGCCCCAGTGCTGTCTCCTAGCCCTCCGATAGCTATGCCACTGCTTGCAATATAAGTTTGATGCTGAGCTTGTGGGAACACTACACAGTGTCTGACTCTGTCACCATGGTAGATCCAATAGTGTAAGATTAGGCATTGATGTAATGTCAATTTCAAACACACTAAATCATTTTTTTTCAGTTAAATACATAGCCTGTTGTATTGTGACAAATATAAAACAGTTCTGGGCTTTTTTAAATGTAAACATACTTCACCACTAATCAAGGAATACTCAACTTTTATTAAATTGTCTTTTGTGCAGTGACTGTATGTCCTAGAAAATCTACCTAATAGAATTTAATAATCACTACTGCTAATTAATATGCACTTCAAAGGTACTCACTCCGTTTCAAAAATCTCATTGCTCTTGAGCTATAAGGCTGACCAGATTTGTGTGTTATTTTACTTTTAGCCAGAGCTGGGGGAAACTGAATGTCACTTGTGCTTAAGTGCATATTCTGATGGAACTCTGTTTGTGCGTGTGGTGCAGGCTTTGAGTCCCGCAGATGATGCCAAAGTTTCATTTTGGGTGGCTGAATGAATATTGATTGATTGTTTACCAGGCGTTTGATCACTAACCTGTCTGATAGTACTTCTTCTTGTCAGGGTGACAGTCTTCTTTCTGACACCAGGAAACTGTTGATGACGCAGTGTTGCCAAACCATGAGGACAATAGCTGCTAGATCAACTATAGTCCATTAAAGATGTTAAACTTTTAATTGAAAGACTGCATAAGTTCTTTGGCTTGAGTGGTAGTAGCCTGATACGGATTAGAAAGGTGTTATGTAAAGAAACAGAATTTACAAAATAAGTTCCGGTTTATTGTACAGTAGAAGTCCGATTATCCGAACTCTGATTATCCGAATCGCCGATTATCCGAATCACTGATTATCCAAATCGCTTTTTTAATTAAGACCGAAGCGTACTGTGATGAAGCTTCCCCTCTTTTATAAAAACCAACCCAAAGTTCGGATGACTGCAGTATTGTTTACAGAGTGGTATGGCAAAATTTTAATCCCTGAAGTGCAAAAGCACCAAAAAAACCCTTCAAAATGAAGGCATTTTCAACATACATACAATAATTAATTAAAATAGACCCTTTTTCAGGAAAAATCCGATTATCCGAATTTTTGATCATCCGAATGGGGTCCGGTCCCAATTGATTCGGATAATTGTTCTACTGTAGTTATTTATACACTGGCAGTTTCACAAACACGAAATGTAACCCCTATCCCACGCAATATGTTAGCTGCTATCCATACACTGTCAAATTTGGATGTATTTCGGCCTAAATGGGATATCAAAAGTGAATTGTTGTTAGTACGTACTCATATCGTATGTTACCGCACCGAGTTCCAAGCGAAGACTGCTTCAGTGCAGGTGCACTCGCATGGAAATGCTGATCACTATCAGGTGAAGGCATAGTGTTTTATTGCACTGCGAGCACGCTGTGCCTCTAACAGCGAACGAATATTCACTCTGCTTTTCCTGAATATTACTGGGATTTATTTGGTCCCCTTACAATATTCCTTACCAGGTTATTGCTTTACACCAAGGAAAATAGTCAGCAACCATATTTTTTATTTACATTGCCAAAAATAATCTGCAAAATATGTAACAAGATTTGAAACCAATAGAAGCAATATTGACATTGTTGAGATGTTATGGTTCATTGGTTGTTTATTGGTATCGCATGGTATGACTATGGCAAGAGCTATTTAAAATGCTCAAAAATTAGCAGTGAGAAACAGTTCATGGAATTCTATACTTGGTTCTTCCCTTTACAAGATGGTCACCCTCTCTTTAAATATTATACTCACATAGGAACAAGAAGTTGTCTCATGTAAATACATTGAGAATTATTCATGATTCTCTATCTTTTAATCTTCCAGAAAACTTTTTGAAACACACTGCTGATAAAAGATTGCTATTATAAAGCACTCTCTATTAGTTTGATCCATTATTTTGCATATAGACTGCAGGTTAGATTCTGAAGAGAACTGTGACAACAAAATATTTGCTATGTGGCTGGAATATCTTTTTGGTCAACACTCCAGATTAACTGAAGAAAGTTTAGTGATAGGTAAAATCACAAATGATGTTTAGTGAAGTACCTATCAAAGCACAATATGTCTGAACAACAGTTTTGGATTCAAAGTTGACTGCTATCGAACTTGATACAGTATAACTCCAATTATCCAAATCAATTGGGACTTGGCCCCATTCGGATAATAAAAAATTTGGGTAGTTGGATGTTTTTTCTGAAAAAGGGTCTATTTTAATTAATTACTGCATGTATGTTGAAAGTGGGAGGAAAAAAACTACTTTTAAAGAAAAGGAGCTTTTAATTAATTAAATGAATGAAAAGGCAGCACTTTTACATGTTAAGCGCACTTACAAGGGTTTATGTTACTTACATTAGTACAGTATGTATGTATCATACTGTAAATAAGTCATTGCTTGCTGAACATCTTGGTCAAGGTAAGCTGTCTGACTGTATTCATAATTTTTGGGCAGCCAAGTCACACATCGGCTTTACAGTGAGGAGTCGCATGTGGTCACACTCGGGATGATGCCCCATTCATTTCAACGAAATTTCAAGGCCGGCAAATGGTTGACTAGCTGATGGTCCATAGACTGCTTCATCTTCGATATTAAGGTAATCTTTTTCCTCGACACAATCTTCTCTCACACTATCAATAAGTTCATCATCATTTAGAATTTCATACGCACTGTCTGATGAATCACACACCACCAAATCTCTTGTATCTTCAGCGCTAACTTCTGAATATCCAGTAATTTTCACAAGAATGTTTCTGAATTCCTCAAGTGACATGTCATCCCTATCTTCTCCTGTCTCTTCCCCTTCCTTTTCTTAAGCTTCTTTTTCCTTTTTATCCTTTTCCTTCTCTTCTTCAGTTGGTATGTCTTTCAACTTGTTCCACACACATCTTAATGTGACTGCCTTAACCAAGCTCCAAACCTCTGGCACCATGTAAGCACAATCTTTCAAACTCATTTTTTTGTGGTTAGCCAACATACGTTCATTCTCTTCTCCCTCCACCAAAAGTTTCCCTAAAAGTTGCCTTCTGTAATGGCGTTTCATGGTTTTGATAAGTTATGACAACGTTGCATTGTCTTAGGGTGGAGGCAAAAGGCTTTGTCTCAGCTTAGACTGTGTGCTGCCAAGGATGTCCAGATTGCCTTACTACAATGAAAGGTTGACACTTGGCTTCATTTTTTACCTCAAGCTAAGCAAGGGTATAAGTAAATAATGTTTTCGAGTCAGTTGGTGTTAAAAGATCACTATATTCTTAAAAGATGTTGTCATTAGCTGAATAGGCATCAAGACAAAGTCACAGAAGAAAAGTTTGCAAATTCGATTAACTGACTCGAGCCAAACCACACCTCAAAATTCAAAGTACAATTGATTATCAGTAGTAAGTATGTAAAAGTTCATCACACGCTTCTATTATTGCATTTAGTTAGCAAGCACCCGACACTTAAGTAATCCCGAGGCCCCTCATGGCATAATACTACTTCAAAACTGCATAGTTGTTACTCTTACTGAAACTTTAAAACTTTTCTATGCCTACATCTCACCAACAAGGTAGCACAGTAGTGCTCTAAGGGAAAACTGACTGGCCGAATGAGCTACATGTTGTCACGTTCGCGGTGCCTGAAAGACTGAGGCCGACTGAGCGAGTACACGAGTCTACATCACATCACGCTCACCACTTCTCGAAGACTGGGGGCCGAGGGAAAGTTCTAGGCGACTAACTGCTCTCTCACGAACCATGGGCAGCTGCAAAGCTATTGCTTCACATTAGAAACTTCTTAAAAGCTGATCAGGTATCAAATCTCATGTCAAAGGTTTCATCATCCAATTTTGACCTTGACAACTAAGATAATCCTATCTCTCTGAAATTTTGCAAATTGATAGATCTTGTAGCAAACGTTAGCTTTAGTTATTATAAAAAATTTCTTAACTTTAATAGTTTAGCCAAAAATAAATAATTTAAATATGAACATTCTAAATACTACTCCAGGCACGTGCTTAAAACTGATAAAATGCAAAATACTATGTCGAAAACTGCAAAAATCTGCTTTCTAGCTTGAATAAACATAGAAACTGACAATAGAAATAAAATACAATATTATCCAATCTAACTCACGGCTCTGAGAATAAAATTTTTCATGCAGTTACAAAATTTATAAGATATCACAGTACAATTGATTATTACTTGGAAGTCTGTAAAAGTTCGTCACAGGCTTCTACTGTTACACTTGGTTTGAAACCAACCGACACTTAAGTAATCCCGAGGCCCCACGTGGCCTAATACTGTCTTACTGCAACATTATGGTAAAATTAAATGAGCGAAACTACATGTTGATGAGCCTACAGTCTCTCAAAGACTAACTGACTGCTACTGCTACTGTGTGAGTCTACATAGTTGTGCTCTAACTGCCGTCTGTCCGTCAGAGCCGGATACAACATGCTTTCGCAAATGCCAAGGTCTACAGCACAACCGCAGTTGCTTCAAACAACACTGCAGATGTCTCATCAAACCAGAATTCTCCAAGATAAGTACTGAAAATCTGCACAGCTCTATATAGAAACACCCCTAGGAGCGGCAGTACTTCCGGCTTTCCACGAGAACCGTCTGGAAAAACTTATCAGATATCCAAACTCATACTAGAAGGTTATACCATCCAATTTTGACCTTGACAAATAAAATAATCGTATCTCTCTGAAATTTTGTAAATCGCTAGATCTTGTAGCAAACATGAACTTTAGTTATTATAAAAAATTTCGCAACTTTAATAGTTTAGCTGAAAATAAATAATTTAGATACGAAGTTTCAAAATACTACTCCAGGCGAATGCTTAAAACTGATAAAATGCAAAATACTATGTCGAAAAATGCAAAAATCTGCTTTCTAGCTTGAATAAACACAGAAACTGACAATAGAAATAAAATACAATATTATCCAATCTAACTCACGGCTCTGAGAATAAAATTTTTCACGCAGTTACAAAATTTATAAGAAACCTGACAATGACTGGTTCATTGGTTGCAACAAGGTTGTGACATCTGGGGGTAAAAAAATTGTTTTAAACTGGCCATTCCCTCTAACAAACAATTCTTTGGTGGGACGAGTTAAAAAAGTGATTTGGATATTCAGCATTTCGGATAGTCGGAGTTCGGATAATTGGAGTTCTACTGTATTTAGATTGCAGATTCCTCTTTAGTCTACTCGTTACAATGACCGCATCACTTTTCATGATTCCAAACCTAAAATTTATCAGCATTGTGCAATATTATAACCAACTATCAAATTCATCTTTTTATTGTTAAAATATTTGATATGCATTGAAATGTTGTATTATTATTCAATAAGATTTCCTTTATTTACATACTAAACTTATTTAGAACTTTTAATTTTGAGTTACATACAATTTTATGTTACAACTAGACAACCCGTGCGAAAATTTCGCGTATAAAATGCGATGAATAGTGAGGTTGAATGTTGTAATATAATGAAAAGTAGAACCGTACTTTTGTAGCAATTTTTGTTTTTGTGTGTGTGTGTGTGTGTGTGTAATAGGTACACATAAAAATATTCGCAACATATTACGAAACAGTTAGGAAAATTTAAAACACTCTGTATTTATGAAAAACTGTCACTGACCTTAGCAGAATAAATTAAACCTGAACAAAATGCACACAACGTATCAATATCTCTGAAATATTTGTTGCTGTGAGAGGAAATTAAATACCTGGTGACAGAAAAATGAGTTGTAAAAATACTAATACTTTTGCCGTCTAAGGTCAAAATTTTTAAAAATTTCTTTCTTAAAATGTGGTAACGGAACTGAAGACATTACGAAAACCTCAATCTTTAAAATGATACCTCGTTTATCAATTTTTTTAATTGTTAAGGGAGATAAATGGCTCCAGATACAAAAAACGCATTTTAAAAAAATTGACATTTTTATCCTTTAAGGTTCAAATTACAAAAAATTCCTTTCTTAAAATATAATGTTACCACGGCGGTGACCTTATTCTATAAAATGATACCTCATTTATATATATCTGTTAGATATTAAGGGAGATAAATCGCTCGTGACACAAAAATGCGTTATAGAAAAAATTATACTTTTTCCCTTTAAGGGTTGAATTCCAAAAACGTTCTTTCTTAAAATATGATGTCATAAGGCTGAGACAATATTTTTCATAATCTTACTTGATTTATCAATTTTGGATAGATATCCAGGGAGATAAGTGGCGCGAGACACAAAAAAAAACTAATTTAGAAAAATTGACATTTTTGCCCTTTAAGGGTCGAATTACGAAAAATTCCTTTCTTGAAATATGTTACCACGGCGGAGACTTCAGTCTTTAATTTGAAACCTAATTTATCTATATCTGTTAGATGTTAAGGGAGATAAATCGCTCGTGACACAAAAACGCATTTCAAAAATATTGATACTTTTGCCCTTTAAGGGTTGAATTCAGAAAAATTTCCGTCTTAGTATATGACTTCACTAAAGCGGAGATCTTAATCTTTAAAATGATACTTCATTAAACAATTTCAGATAGGTATCAAGGGAGATAAATGATTCATAACACAGAAAACAGCATTTGAGAAATATTGACATTTTTGCCCTTAAAGGGTCTAATTCCGAAAACTTTATTTCTTAAAATATGATGTAACCAAAGTGGAGACCATATGCTTTAAAATGACACCTCATTCATTGATTTCGGTTAAGTATGAAGGAAGATACAGGCTTGTGACAAAAAAATACCTTATAGAAATAATATATATGATGTTAGTCTTAAAATTTCTTTGATTATTAAAAATCTTTATTAATACAATAATTTTTTTGCTGGAACTTCGTATTTAAAGTCATTTTACTATTTAACATGTTGTGTGATAAGTATTTTTTCTTTATTTAACCAATAAATATATCTTATAATAATCTGAATCCTGCTGCTTACTTCGGCAATGATGTAACATATGTCACCTGTTCCGCCAGAACTCTTTTGGCTAAATCTCCTTAAAAATTATCCCCATTAATAAACTATATGTTAAACTGTTTGTATTTACTATTAGAAGCTGTGATATTGTTATCTACAAATGGCATGACCTATTTACTTTACTCCACAAGCTGATACTGAATGCACTTTCTCCTGTTTGAAAGGCAGCTAAAAGCCTTACTATGTTATAATGTCCCCTTTACACTATGCACTTTAAATGTTATATTAAAGAGTATGTATAACATACATTTTGAATATATTCTTCTCAGCTGTAAAGCAACACTTTGAATATATTCTTCTCAGCTGTAGAGCATATCTAATTTCCTTCTTGTGTATATAGTATTTAACAATTTGAACCATCACCTTTCAGTTAATTAGCATTTTGCAACATATTTCTCAGTCCAGGCCATACTTTTCTTATTTAAGATGACCAATGTCTGAAAAATCCATGTTTTTGTGTTCATCTGTGCCAACAATGTTGCCATTACTTCTCTATCCTTATTATCCTTTTCTGTTTCAAATTTTCTAAGATCTTCCATATTAATAAACAAAAGAAGTTAAATAAAAATGAGTAATTAACAATGTATCTCGAACAAATAGGAGACAGAAACAACTGTTATCACTTTAAGTTTCTTAAAACAACAATTTCAAATACCATCATGTATCCCCACGCCCCTTAAAAAAAAAAAAGAGGACAATCCTAACTATAACTATGTATCGGTTAATTACAGGCCCACAACTACCGCTGGGGCAGCCGGGGCTCTGCCCCAGGGCCCCAAACTGATGGTTAAAAAATTATTGCATTTTAATATCTAATCTAACTTCTTATAAAATACCCAGCACATAGCTAAAAGTTAATAATAAATAATCCACTAAAGTGTTAAGTAAATGTTTTTGCATGTCCGTTCATATACTCCTTACACTTCGCATGCAAACGCAACTCTAAGAGCAGACAGCAGAATGTCGAGTCGAGTGTGCCATGTCGCGCTGAGTGATAAGTGCAGACTGGGACGTGCAGTGAGCTAGTGCTAAAATTTGAAGAATGAAAGATGCTTCTGGCGAAAAGTTCTTGAAATAATCTTAAATGTGACCTTAACACTTGCAACATGTAATCTCGCATTTCGTGGATCTAGCGAAAAGTTAGAATGTGGCAACAAAGGAAGCTTTCTCTCGATAGTTCAGCTCTTGTCAAAATATGACCCAGTACTACAAGAAATGATTCAGCGTCCACAAGGGACTGTGAATTAAATCAGCCCTAAAACTCAGAATGAACTTATAAACCTATTAGCCTTATAAATCAAAAATTAAATTACCGTTGAGCTTGTTTTTTTCATTGATTTTAGATACCACTCAGGACATTGCTAAAGTTGATCATTTCAGTGAAGTTTACAGGTATGTCAAAATAGTTAATGATGATGAAGGGACACCTATTGATATAAAAATATGTGAAACTTTTGTATCCTTTAGAGAGGTAAAAGTTCAATCCACCCAAGGTCTTGCAGAAGAAATATTTACTTCATTGGAAGAGTAAAACTTCGTGGACAAGGGTACAACGGGGCTGCAGTCATGAGTGGAGCATACAGCGTATTGAAGCAAAGTCCCACACGCATACTTTGTGTGCAAACCTTAATTTAGTATTAAAGGATGCTGTGGAAGGAAACCGAGTGGTCTGCCAGTTTTTTGAAACCATTCAAAGTATTGCATTTTTGGTCATATTGCTGGCAAGTCTTGCAGTCAATGTATGTCATCGAGGCTCAGACTGATTCACTGAATTCGAAGGTAACACTGAAAACTCTGAATCTAACTCGCTGGGCGAGTAGGCATGAGGCAATGTATACACTGAAACACAGGTTTTGTGACCTGTTGAAAAGCCTTACCCGCATAACTTTGATTTCCAGGAAAAGCAAGGAAAGAAATGAAGCACAGTAGCTAAAGAAAAAAACTTGAAAGTTTTGATTTTGTATTGGTTTTGTTTTTTCAGTGCGAAGTTTTAGAGTCTCTCAACCTCGTATTAAAATCCTTACAATATGAAACCATGGACCTGTTGTATGCTTATGAGTTATTGGGTAATTTATTGTTAAGGATAACCGAAATACGCGGAAAGTTTTAAGAACTTGTGTCTGAAGCATCAGATGTTTGTAGTCGACGGGGAATAAACAAAGAATTTCGCCAAAACAGACTAAGGAAAGCTAAAAAACACTTTAATGAGTTGAGTGAAGATGAGAGATTAATTGACCCAAAATCTTGTTTCCGAATCATTGTGTTCTATCCAATGGTATACACACTTTGGACTTAACTTGATCACCTTTTTGAAAGGATGAAATCAGCTCTTGACATTTATCAAGTAATACAACCTGATTTTTTAGCCAATGCAAGTGAAAGTGATATTTAAACAAAGCAGTTGATTTCGTTAATAAGTTTCCAAATGATGTGTGTCCAGCCTTTCCTTCACAATTGTGTTGAGTGAAAAATTCATTTCAAAACAATCTGGAAAAAATGAAGTTGCTAATTATATAATAGTTGACCACAGTTCGCTTTGATCAAGCTACCCAGATGTTTGAACAGCGTGCATCATATATTTCACTGTTCCCGTATCTGAGCTTAAATTGATCAAAAATTACTTGAGAAGTACAATGGCTCAAGAAAGACTCGGCAGCTTAGGTTTGCTTTCAATTGAGAATGATCGAGCTCAACATATCAACTTTGACAAAGTAACTGATAAATTCGCTTCTTTGAAAGTTACGAAGCAAATGTTTAAGAAATAATCAAATGTAGCTAATCTTTAATCTTTTCAATCTACTTTCCATGCATCAGTTCCTGATTCCTTATCTTTTAAGTGACGTATCCATTTTAACTAACTTAATTTACATCTGTTGCAACTATATCTTTAATCTACCTTAAACTTTTATTTAGAAAAGTCGTATTTTAAATGATCAATTAAAGGTTTTCCAATAGTTTAATCTTATTAAAAGTTACTGTTTTGAGTTGTTTTTTATGTTAACAACAGTGTAGCAAATATTTTACTATGTATTTTTAATGTGTGATTTCATAAATTTTTTGTAAATATACACTCTTTTTAGAAATTGTACTTTTGTAAATATTTTGCTTTTTTATTATTCACCTTATTCTTTTTACAACCATATGCACTGACTATTTAATTTCCAAACTTTTATCATAAAAATAATCCATTTAATAATTTGTTAATTGTATAACCTAGATAAATACTTGAACATTTGGTGTGGTGAACCTTTTGTAGGTAGTTTTGTTACCATTGCATGGACCAATAGATATAAACAAATTTTTGACGAACTGGAGTAAAGCCCCATGCATATAAAAAGAAAGAACTATTGAGGGGCCTCACTATGAAGTTTTGCCCTGGGGCCTCCAAGTTTATTAATTACAACTTCATTTCCAAACTTTGAGTTTCCCTTCTATGAAATTTCTTGAAGAATGTAATTTAAGTCCTGCTGCATGTGTCCACTATTTAAGTATAGTTGTAAGAAACAAAGGAATTTAAACAAATGTTCTATTATTAAGTTCATTTTCAACATAGCAAAAAAATGAACATTATTATATATAAAGGTAAAATAAATAATTTGTTACTCTGTTTATTAGAAATATTTCAAGGAACAATATGTAGAGGGTAAAAGGTTGTAACATTTTTGTATAATAATCTGTCAATTTAATAAATAAACAGTAAAATACAGCAATTCTTATCACATACCTGGTAACACAAAGTTTTTAGTTTATTACTTCTAAACTTAAGTAGCAGTAAGGTCAATTTTTACACAACCTAATTAATGTTCATTATTTTAGTTTTTCCACTGGTTTCTGATACTGCCATATTTTTGAGAATTCAGCTCAAAATTACACGCAAAAATATCTAGTAACAAAAGATGTTTTTCTGTGGAATTAAAACTCACATACTTATCTGTCTTTTGCCTAATAGTGACTCAATTCAGGACGATTTTATAGACATTTTACACTTCAAAAACTTTCAGACACTATTATGTTAGAGTGCTAAACAAATTCAAAGATTAAAAAAATATTTGATCTGCTACAAAAAAAGTAATACATTTGACACAATTTGATATATACAAGATCAACTATGGCTAACTGTTCATGCATTTAAACAAAACTTTCAGAGCATCTTTCATATTGGCCAATTTTATTGATATGGTTGTTTATTAATTTCACTATTATAAGAAATAAATAATAAATAAATGCACATCATTTGTCTATGAAAGTTTAAGATATGGTCATATCACATTTAATAATTCAATACTGAATTACTTGTGCAGTTAAATTAATCCTATGCACATAGAAGGCTTTTTCCTTGAATATAAAAGATAAAACCACTTCGAAAAAAATTATACACAATGAGGATAAACCTATCTATTGATACAGTTTAAATTTTTTTTTTCTATGTTATCAACTCCTTAAGGAGATAGTCATATATTTTCCCCCCTAAAAGATTGAAAGGAATTGAAATTATGATAATACTGACTTTGAACATGTTGTTAGGCAATGAAAATATGGAAGGCCAAAGAAAGCAAACCAAAAACTCACCACAGATAAAGGCAGGAATGCAGTGATGAACAAATAAAAGTGGACACACTTTAAAATGAAATACAGTAAAGTGTTTTTGTGTTTATTTATTCATCATGTATCTCTTATCATTTGTGGTAAGTGATGGATTTAATTTCTCTATCCTTTCTTATTTCCATAACATTATCTCAGGTTCTGCTATGGGAAGCTACATTATCACAAACTGTATTAAAAAAAAAGTGGGAATAAAATTTAAAAATTGAGACTTTAAGAAAATGTGAAGGCTATACTTACATGTGAGGATTATCAAGAGAAGGCAGAAATAAGAAAGGGGGTAAGAAAAATATGTTGCCTACCTCCTGGTAATATTTAATGCTTCTGCTGTAGTTACAATGAAGAGAAGATTGATTCTGGAGTGAAGTTCATGGACAGAAAATACAAATGCTTCAGCGTGCTGGAAACGTTGAAATCTTGGGAGTGAATGAAGAATTCAAGAAAACTTCAAATATATGTACAATTTCTTGGGAAAGATGTATAATCTCAGAATCCAGAGAAAATAAAAATTGCAGTAAGCAGCAAGAAAGGGAACACAAACAACATTAACTTTCATGGAGACGCCTCAGCAGAAGTCAAACAAATCACCTGTTAGTATAGTAACATGTTCATTAAAATGGAAGAGGTAAAAGCTATTCATAACCAACAATTACCTTGGTGATAAGGAAAAGTTGGTAGAAATTTTTGTATGGCGTGTGACTTTGTATGGCTGTGAAATATGGACCTCGGGCATTGAGGAAAGACAACATCTTACAAGCTTTGGAAATGTATAAAAATGTAGTAGTTCTGAAGGATGTTAAAAATTAGCTGACTAGATAAAATCTCAAAGGAGGAATTGCTATAAAGAGATGTAAAAATGAGATGTCAATTGAACAACACTGTAGAAGATGAATGCAGCTAATTTTACATACCATGTATTACAATGTGAAAGCTGTAACGATAGTGTTGCACACCTGAATAGATAGGGAGTGCATCATCAGAACGAAAGGGAATATCGCTGAAAGGCGAGGTGACAAGAAAGACGCTGGTTGGCCAGATCGGTCACGTGAACAGGAATGGTGTCGTGATTGGCCGAGTGACGTGAAGCGGCAGAAAAGCCATTTTGGAGAACAAAGTCTATTATGTGCTTGTGATGAAGTTGGTTGTACGAAACTGTTCTGGTATAAGTGTTCAGTCACGTGCCGTTGATGTCCTTGACTGTACTAATTAGAAATGTTAAACATGTGTGCTGAGGCAACTGTAGTTCGCACGCTAATCTGTAATCTGAATATTAAGCGTAGTCCGATACGACAATGATCAAGTCTGGTGCCGACATTCTATGTATAAAAGTGTAATAAATGCAACTTTGGAGTTCGGCACTTGAGTGTTCTTAATAAACCTACCATTAAACAATAATAAACCGGTAATAAATGGTTATAAACCGTTATAAAGCCTAATTAAAATGGCAACTGAAGGCCACGTTAATGGGGAAAAAACTACAAATGAAGTCCATGTCAAACATACCTAGATCAATTAATTCAAGATGCTGGATGCACAAAGTGTAACAAAATAAAACAGAACATGGAAAATGTGTGCAAACTAATCTTTGGAGTGAAGACTAGTGATGACTGAAAAACATTGCTTCAGAAATCTTTTACACAGAGTTAAATGTTCTGCTCTAAGCGGTAATAATAATAATAAAAATCCTGATATCTTAAGAATCTCCTATGAATGAATATGCTTAAAACAATTTTTTTGTACAGAACTAAATTAATCTCCCATGAAAGTTTTCTTCAGAGTGTAATGTAAGCAACACTGTATGAACATATAATTAAATAAAAAGTTTTAGTGTTCCATACACCAAAAATGGAATCAAAATCATATTGATTTTATGTATGTATCAGAAACCTGGACCATAAACCAAAAACATACTAAGAAGTTGAAAGCATAGATCAGCAAGATAACCAAGTAAAGAAAACCGAAATAATAAGGCAAATGGAAGTGAAAGAAGAAAGGTATGAAGTTATAGAATGAAAAAGATTGGAATGATATGGCCATGTAAGAAGGATGGAAGACACTAGGATACCAAAACTTTTATAGGAATAAAGGGACGAGGAAAAGAGGTCAGCCCGTATTTACCTGGCTCCAAAGTGTACAAACAGCAATGAGAAGATTTGGTGCAGAAGAGGAAGACATACAAGATCAAAATATCTGGGGAAATATTTTGAGAGGATGAAGTCAAGTTCTGTGTTCCGAGTTTTTATTGTTATGTTGGGGTAAAACCTCTCTAGAGAGGATAATCTCTCTTGGTAAAATAAAAATACAAAGCATTTTTAAAAAAAGCACTAAAGTAAGTGCTTAAGCACTTCATACTAATTTTATTTAATCGGCATTTACTAGTGCTAAGCTCATTAGTTCAAACTGATTAAAGTTCCTAGTTAATATTAAAACTGACGTTTCAAACACATCTTTTTTGCATTAAACAATAGTATTAGTTAAATTTTTGCTTGGAAATGTAGATTTAAATCAATAGTGATAAGAGGGAGCAAAAAAAAACTATGTATTGTAAAAATATACTCCAAAACAAGGAACACAATAAGACAAAATCAGCAAATAGATTACTTTAGTCTAAAAAGCCAATTTTACAGTAAAATATTTACACATGCATGACTTAGTATACAAAACACTACTTTACAAATGTATCATTGTGACATCTGACATTTTTCTAAAATATTTATGAAAGACATATGTTGAGTTTTACAATTTACAGTCATTATTTAACTTACAAAGCACTATTAAGCCAGGCACTATCAAGATTCGGACAGCAAATCGAAAGGTACCACTCGCTTTAGCTTCCTGAAATTGAAAAATTTATAAGATTAAATCAGGATGCATTTCTTCAACCACAATTATATAAAACAGAATGATCACAGTGACAAAAATGTCAGTACTTTTTACTAGTCTGTGAAGAATTACAAACTAATGCTGTAAACTTGTTCATTGGTGAAATAATTAAAAATATAATTTGGCTATTATTGGGAGTAAATATATTCATTGGATATGGTTTAGAAAAAAATTGGTTTGAAAATTGACAATCTGGCTTTAGGGAAGGATATTCATGTGAATCACAAATGGTTGGCTAAATGCAAAATATTTCAGATGATTTGGACAAGGGAGGTGAGGTTGATAGTGTAGCACTAGATCTTTCCAAGATATTTGACAGAGTGAGTCATAAAATGGTTTTAAATAAGTTGAAAGCTATTTCCAACCAAAAAAGTGACTTTCTGGGTAGAGGAATTCTTACAAAGCAGAAAGCAAACTGTTAGAGTGGGAAATGCAGTATCAAAAGAGGTGGAAGTGAATACAAGATTTCGATATGTGTATAATCATGAGAAAAATTAGTGTATAGTAAATTGTTCTGTCTGTATGAGCTTTTATAAAAGTAGCAGTTTACACATCATGCTGTGTAAATATCAGTGTTTTCATTTAATACTTCCATTTCTAAATGAAAGTTCTGTAACTATAACACATACCAACCTCAAGATGTCGAATTCAAGTAGAATAAAAGAGAACTGTCACTTTAAATCACCGAATTCTGTCTGAAACAGAAGAATTACATTCTAAAGGCATGATAAAGGCAGAGTTTGATCAATTATAAGAACTGTAAACAAGAACACAATACGATACACATAGAAACTGAAAAGAAGAACACCTAGCAAAGTAATTACACAGCAAATATTAAACTGTGTAATTTACATGTTCTTGAATTTAAAATTTGTACTGCAACCATAAATATAAATGAATTTTGATGTTCAAACATTGAGATGATGTTTATAAATAATTCTTGACTAGCTTCTAGACTGAGATTTAATATGTCTACCAAGAAATAGTAAAAAAAAAGAAAAGAAACCAATTAATTTAATGAAAACTGAAATTGTGAAATTAAATTTTGATTAATCAATCTTCTCAATGTTTAAATGGATATAAGAAATAAGTAATTAAATACAATGCTGTGCAGCAGGCTTCAAATTTATAATTAAAGTGATGCTGATTATTACTGCAAAAAGGAACAAGAAATGAAAAGAAAAAAAGACAGCACAATTAATTAGGAAGAACTTGAGCAAAAAACACAAATACTAATGTTCGACTGAAAAAAAAAAAGGTTTTCGGATGTTCTTCCAAAAGTAAACTCACTTGATGAATTTCAAACATATCCAAACAACAATATAGGAATGATTATTCAGTTTGGAGAATTGTAGAACTGTAGTCATGTATTTAAATTAAATTTAAAGAACTTAAATTAATAGCTTTAAGAGCTATAAATTAATAGCTTTTAACAACTACTTTTTTACCTAATTCAGAAAAACGTGAGGATAAAATGTGACAGCTGTCTTAGAGAATGGGTAATGAGAGTTTACAGTAATGAGAGATGGTGTCTTTGAGGGGATGTAAATGTTACAAAAAATGATTGTCAACCAAGATTCTCAAAACTATTGTAGAGTCATTTTAAGGATATGAAGATATCAGATCTAGAGAAAACAATCATGGCACAGCACACATAAGAAATTGGGTAAACAGAAAGAGGGTGTCAAAAACTTTAGAATTTTTTGTTTGATCGGTCACCACAGTAAGTGTGTTTTGGGCCTTATGCAGAGTCAGGAATAGGTAAGGTGCAGCAGAGTATTAATAGAGTCTTAGACAGTGTTTAAGATAGGAAGAAGATGGTTATCCTGCTGGGTAGTAGTCATAGGAAAGATGTAGTCTCACTTCTGCATTATAATTTAGGCATAGGCTACCAGATCATAAGTGTATTTAAATGACATAAAATTCGTGGTTAAATGACAGAGAATAAAGGATGTCTGTGTGATTGTTTCAAAGAGGAGGATAGGGTAGTTATAGTGAAGTGTGCAGAAAATAATACAGAAAAGATTGCAGGTTATGGTATAGAAAACAACTGGACAAAGGTGATAAAAGAGGCACAGCAAACCATGATGCACTTAATACAGGACTAGTCAGTGAAAGTTTTATATATTTTAGCAAATGCTTGTAGATCAATTTCATTTATGTCAATCTAGACAGAAATTCGGCTTCCACATAAATGATGTAGACACTGCCACCTGTAGCTTATGCTAAAGCAGCTCTTTACAATTATGTTTAAGGGGAAAGGAAATTTTTAAAAGACTTGTAAATATTTGAAATCATGTCACACAAAGGCTAACTATTGTTTCTGTTATATTTCTGAATAGCTAAGTACTGCGTCTCTGGAATGCAGTTCTTTTTGCAACAATCCTATATTTTTTTCAAGGTAAAAATTAGTGTTATCATATGTATGCAAAACATGCAAGTTTGTGTTAATGTGTGTACAGTGTTATTCCAACTGTGGAAAATGTATAGGGTTATTAAAAAAGGAGCAGATTTTGAATTTTTATTCTTCAAAAACTATAAAAGATACAAATGTGTGTCACACATCACAGGGTAGAGAAAGGTTTGAAGTTTGTAACCCCTACCTATTAGTTCAATACGTTGTCACCAAAGGTGCTGCTTTCTGTTTATGTGGAAATGCCTTTTTTTACTTATGTCTTTACATCATGTCAATGTCAAGGTCATTAGAGGTGGGATAGGACTGGAGACAAGGAACGGGAAGGAATTCGCCATGGCCTTTTGTAGGAAGCATCCCAGCATTTGCCTGGAGTGATTTGGGTAAACCATGGAAAACCCAAATCTGGATGCCTGGACGGGGATTCGAACGGTCATCCTCCCGAATGCAAGGCCAGAGTGTTAACCACTCACCCGCCATGCTCGGTGTGTGGAAATGGTGACAACACAGGAGAAGACGTGTGCTTTCCTTTGCATATGCATTCATGTTCTATGAATTTCTTACATCAATCAGAATCTGTTTATGAACTTATTGTTAATGCGAATCTTGCATTTTACCATGAGTTCACTTTTTGCATACTGTAGCACACAAAATGACTTCTCCTGTGGCAATGCCATTCCTACATAAACAGAAAACAGTGCTGTTTGTTGCAGAGAATGAAACTGATAGGAAGGGGTAACAAACTTGGAACCTGTAATTGTAGGCTTCCGCGGCCAGAGTCAGTTGATTCTTGGCTGTCCGGGTGGCGCCGCGTCATGTTCATTGTAGCTGACGTTTCGACCCTCATTCTGGGGTCTTCTTCCAGGGCAGAACTGCGACAATGAACATGACGCGGCGCCAACCGGACAGCCAAGAATCAAACTTTGAACCTTCCTCTTTCCAGTGATGTATGGCATGTATCTGTATCTTATGTAGTTTGTGGGAAATATAAATTCAAAATGTGCTAATTCTTTTGAATAACCTGCTATTTTTTATATATAGAAATTGATTACCACACTACTTACCAGTTATGGAAAACAGCCAAGAAAATGTAACCAGATTACCAGAAAGGGAAATCCTTTGATCACATAGTCAAAATGGGCAGTAATCAGATAGCAATAGGTCAAGTCTTTAAGT
Organism: Vandiemenella viatica; assembly: GCA_031002005.1. NCBI lineage: Eukaryota > Metazoa > Arthropoda > Insecta > Orthoptera > Morabidae > Vandiemenella > Vandiemenella viatica. The sequence continues at coordinate 257,832,955 of JARYHS010011408.1, read as the reverse complement.
TCAATAAATCAGAACATTAATCAGCTCTACCAAGCCATGTTACTCATTACATACAAAAACTTATACAATAGAAATTCTTCAAGAGGTTCATGCTCCTCTTACTAGCCTGTACCTTCCGTACACCACTAGTTAGTTATGAGTTCACACATGCTTGTAAACATGAAAAAACAGTAGTAATGAGTAATTCTATTATAATTTTTATCAGAATCTTTAATCTATCATATTTTCAATAGCTTTTTATTAGCACTGAACAAACGCAGCACAAAACATGACTTTCTTTTCATTAATTTGTAACCTATGTTTGCACTTCTCAAGAACACATCACCAACAATTTTCATCAATGTGTAAGAATCCTACTGATTTACAGACGTAGAACAATTGGGCTTAGGAAAACTATCAAAGCAGAAGAACCAAAATGTCATCGCAAAATACTTGTTGCATGTTACATCCTTTAAATTACTATAGTAAAATGGGATGTTAAATTAACTATCAGTTTAAACTTATACAGATTTGTGAACAAAAAAATTTAATGACGGAGAATTGATCAAAATGTATAAAACTTGAACACAGCTGTGTTTCTCTTCCCAGAGATATGTTTTCTTGAGGATGTAAATATATCAGCAAGAAAACTGAATGAAACATGAATAGAATTAGTCACTCGATTATAGCAGCAGAGACTTTACCAGCAATGAATTGGATCAATTGGCTAATTTACTGAGAAAATTTTAATCCTATAAAAAATAATGTCATTGGTTTTGAGCGATTGTAATGAAGATGATGATTATGTCATTGGATAAACTGAAGGAAACCTATTTGTGAAACCTGGTTGTGAAAGAGGGGAACAAAGATGATAAGATTGTTGAGGCTTGCTAATTAAATGTAGCCGAGCTAACTGACTATTTTTTAGAGAGTCAGCTGATGCTTTCACTTGTTGTCTTTCATAATTTATGATATATTAAATTATATACACACACAGAAAATAGAATACCTGCGGAAGTGGCTGAGGTGACCAATTTCACTGAGACGTCTTAAGTGTTCAGGCAGATGTGAATCTGATGTTGTGGCTTCTGTCATCAGAGTGCTGGACATATTAACAGCCACAAACATTCCACACAACAGTATGGGTCCCAATATGGCCCCCTCAACACCCATCAAAAATATTCCACCTGCTACTGACAAGCCTGTAAGGTAAGGATGCCCACTCCTGAAATAAAGGTCCAACAATTGGTGTAAAAATAGTTTTTTTACCTTCTGTCAAATAGAATCAAAATTTCTATGGTAACAATACTGTTTTAAAATACAAAATAAATATAGAAGTTTGTGGTAAGTATTGCAATATCTTAGGGTGCAATATCTAATGGTAAGAGCTAGTATGAATATAAAATGGGTGCACATTAAGTATTCACACGGGGGGGGGGGGGGGGGGGGGGAGAGAGAGAGAGAGAGAGAGAGAGAGAGAGAGAGGGGGAAAAAAAAAACATTCACAGCTCCGAACAGATTCTTGGTGCAACATGGCTCACAGAGACAAAAGCAAGTGCAAAGGATATGTAATAAAAAAAATGTTTATCACAATCCACTTTACCTACACATGAGTATTACTGTAAGTTTGTGGAGCACACAGCATATTTCATAAAAAAGGGCATGGGTTAGCCAAATAAAAGTGAAGATGATATATTTGGCTGGTTTTTCAAGAAGTATATCATACTAGTATTATAGATGCTTGGACTATCACAGTCAAAGGAAAAATCATGAATATTTTGTTGTGGCATGTGCACTGGCAATGACTTAATGCTTGTTTCACAGTGCATGCTTTTCAAATCCTTTCTGCAGCAGCAATTCCTATGAACCTAGGCAGTGGGAGTTGGCCTACACGCACACAAACAACACTAAACACCTTTAAGTTCTTAATCTGAGCTAAAGATCTACTCTTTCTTTTTTTTCCTTACACTTCTTCCCCACCCCTCACTATCCCTCCAGTCTCTCCTCTATTTTGCTCCATCACCTGCAGAAACTACAGTTTACTATTATTAGAGTTTATGTTTTAATTTTCATTTTAATTGCACATGTGGTGTGTAGCAGCCAAACTCCATCAGGAAGCTGCCTCACTCTACTGTTGAAGAAGAGATATGAACCCAAAAATTTCAATGCTCTATGTGCGTACATGTTTTTCCATGTTTTGATGCCAAAGCAATCTTCAATTACAAATGTTTGTGTTTTTGTATGTTTTGTGTGTTCATGCCCCACAACTCTCATCTAAATGATGGTTCATTTCCCTTTCATAATTTGTAATTCCTTTTCACTACTAAGCACCTATTATGTATTTGTTACTATATATATATATATTAAACATTTGGATAGGAGAAAAACCACCACTTCCCATAGAAGAGGATTCCTGCGGCGTTGATACACACACACACACACACACAGACAAAAAAAAACATGTACACACACAGGGTAAAATTTTCGAGCCTATGGCCCTTCTTCAGTAGTAGTAAGATGGCTACATGATATGTAGTAGTAAACAATGAAATCAGTAGAGAAAACGAATTAAATTAGTACAGGGAAATGAGCCAGCACTTACCTTTAGATGATGGATGCAGGGCGCGAATGCACAGAAAAGACAAAAACATAATTGATAAAGAAATTTTCGGGACAAGCCCTTTATCAACAGGAGAACATTACGGAAGGTGGGTGATGTTGGAGATATATACTAATGAAATGAGAATGGCTTTTGCTAATGAAAATAAAAAAAAGATAGGTAAAATAAACCTATCAGTCACCAAAGCTGAAGGCAGGAGAGTAGTGACAAACACACAAATCACAAGATGGACATGATATTACAATATTTCAATTTAATAAATTATTCCTATAGAGTTACAAGCATGTCCTACTGTATGATTGTATGTGGAGAACAGGATGCAAATAGTGGGTATTGGGAGAATGAATTAGAGTAAATTATCAATAACAAAAAAAAAATAAAAAAAAAAATAAATGGTATAGTTAGAATACATGAATAGTAGTGATATGTAAAGTTAAATAATAATGTCATGCAACAGTATCATGGTGCCACTTCACAGCATGTATCTCTATGAACTGTCTGCATGTTGCCCAGGTGCTCCTATGGTCAGCAAGCTAACCAGATCTGTCCCTTATAGAATGTGTGGGACCAGCTCCGATGTCAATTCCACCCCAGTATCTGAGATATCAAGGACGAGGTACAACAGTTGTGGGCCAGCTTGCCTCAGGAGAGGATATAATGGCTTTCTGATACCTTAGCGCCATGTTATTTGTAAATTTGACTCGATTCTGTAATCATATACCCTCTCAACCTGAAGTTTCACTTCACTGCTTCCTCCCCTTCTGGGTGCTTCACTTTTATTTTTTTGGCTAAAGAGATCCTACTTTCTCCATCATATTTAAAGATATAGAGTAGCGGACATGCACAAACAACAGGTCGTCACAGGACTTGTGAAACCTGCTGCTCGCTCGGGGTTGTAGCTTACAGCTTGTCTTAGCTATGATCGTGTCTGGTACCCTTAAGTGATGCTATTTACGGTCGCCAATCCCTCGTAATTACCCCAAGGGATAAAGGTCTGTTCTTAAAACACAACTTCAGACTTCCTGATTAATTCCAGATTATATTTTCTTTCAAAAATTCTTACATAAACTCGGTACCAGCGTAGGCCTAAAAGAAAAGCATCAGACTTCTATCCGAAATACATGATTACAGGTTAAACCATTCTCTCACAGTAAGCAACTTCCTCCTAACCCCTAGATGAAAGTTCATCTCGAAGGAAGATTGACCCCGCACCAATATAACGTCACTACTAAAATTTCTACATCTCCGCGACCAACCAACACGCCGTCCTCTCGGTTCAATTTCTGCCGAGTTACTGCTGCCCGCCTAGGCTGGCGGTGGCTCCTTATATTCATATTGGGCCAGCTGACTCAGCAGACGCTTGGTTTGACAAAGGGAAACCTTATTTTTATTCCGATAAGTCTGAAATTTTGATATGTTATGAAGCATATTTTAAATGTCAGTTTTAGTTATGACAAGTTTTCTCCTAGGATTTGTGTATTTTGAGTTAAAGTCGTAAAAGCTTTACTCTGTCACCATTCCTACAATTCGTTAGTCTGTGAAATGATTCTGTTATCAAATTGTTCTATAAAAATTTCCTCAACTTTTGACATATGACACGTCTAGATCCCAAATGTATTTGATGGTGAAAATCGACTTTGAATATAAGTGCAAAGTCAGCTAAAAACTTGTATGCTCATTATCTCCAAATATAAGAGTGCTACCGATCTGTAATATATCTCAAACTTTACTAAATTAAATTATCTATCTGATGGTAATATTATTTCCTCATTATCTATTTGCCTTAATGCCAATCCTTTGTTCCCAAAATAATGCTTAGCAGCAGCAATTAAGTTCAAACCTTAATTTCCCTTTTATGGCTTATATCTTGTCGGAATCTTTACGAAAATCACTCCATGTGTTCAGTGAAAGCTTCTCTTTAATATAAATGTCTTTTCTATGCCCTCAGATCTGTATGTCTGCAGAAATGTTGAATTGCAGAGTCAGCGAAATCTCTTATTTTGTCTAAAAAACATACTTTCTTTTCACTTATTGACTCTATCCTTTAATATGTTGTGTATTATCTTATGCTGAACATTTTGAGCTCTGAGTCTTAGCTGTACCTTGAAAATTAGGTGAAAAAAGTTACTTGTGCAATAATTTCCATGAGCTTGCAAGATCACCAATTTCATGATATTTTCTTAATATAATTTTCTAAAATGCAAGTGTTGGATCTAATTTGAATTGTCATCTCATTTTACACCTCTGAAAATGAATGTGGCCAAAAGGCTTCTAAAAATGTTTAAATTTCTTTATAATATTTTCGAAAACTTACAAAATAGCTCAAACTCTCCTTACTAACATGTTTCCTGACTCTCAAATTACTGAAAAATGCTTCTAAAATGATCTGCTATTGGTTTTAAATGTGGTAAGGACCCTTTGAACTGTTTTTGAAAGTATACTGACATAAGTAAGGTTATGTGACATGCTCCCCCAAAATTAAACTTATTCTGCGCAGCAGTAATGAGTTGAATTTTCTAAAAGGAAAATGGAAGAAAAACCCAATATTCCCTCCTTTTGGATCTATTCTAGAAGTTTGCTTACTTTCACTAATCAATCACTCTACAAAGTTCTCTCTCAGTTTTCACTCAAACATTATAAAAATTAGAGAAATTTAAAACATATTAAAATATTTAAGACCTTAACGTCTGGTACCGTCCCTATCAAACATTACAACAACAAAAAATGTTGCTTACTAGCACATGAACATGAAAATATATCATTCTAAAGAAATATAAAACATTACATTAATGATTTCTTAAAAATCATAACGTGTGCACATTCATTTGTGTATATGCTAAAATATGACAAAAAATAATATCCTGAATTGCTGTTTAAATTGTTACAAAAATACACAAAATTTCTGATCCGAAGATGTATTAACACTAAAAATGGGTGAAATCCCCAGTCCTGGAACGATTCGACACAAAGAGGTAGGAGCAAGGAATGAATATAAAATAAAGCTCCATGTGAGTGCTTGCAGACCGAAAGTTCATATTCTCCAGCACCTGTCGCAGCAGTTTGGTCTGGAGCAGATCTGTGCCTCAATCTGTTGAGAACAAAAGGTGTATCAGTGTCACAGCTTAATATCTGATACCCTAATGCTAAATAAAGTTCCTAATTACAAAGAAATTACACTTTTTGACATTATTAAGTATCAAATTTGAAGAATAATCAAAATTGAAAGATTTGACAAATACTTTACAAATCAAAAGATATTATAGATAATAATAGAAATAACTTGAAATGCTTTGGATGTAACATAGTCGCTAAGAAATACAAAATACCGCATAAAGTGCTCTTAGAATTCTCTCATTATTAAATCTTAAAATAGTGAGATTATTTGAAAATAAAATATGAACATCAAGAATGTTTAATAGATAAAAAAACAATTTGAGGTATTAAATTGTCAGTGACTTAAAAATAAGGCTTAAAAAACTAATTGTATTGTAAAAAATACATGGAAACCCAAGTACATAACACAGGGTTATTATACGAGTATTATGTTCAATGTTTCTGGGGAATAAATGCCCAATACTCTATCACAAATTTAAAAGTAATAAATAAATCCCAGAAGAGGGTACAAATGAAACAAAGTTTCGCCTCATCAGTATACTGATGGTAAAAATGACCTTAAGATAGAGGTAATTGTTCTATCACAACATAAGTTGTGTTGACCAGTATACTGGTCTTAAATTTTCTAGAATCCAAGTATACTCAAGCCAAGAAATGTGATACTGCATCAAGTGTATTTGAACAGTTCAGCTGTGAATAAGAGAGGATAAATGTCCTCCTTACCAAGTGTATCCTATTATTGATATTGATGTAAATATATATATATTTTCCCTATTCACATTTTTTTCTAAGAGTCGGTACCCTTTGAGCAAGTAATGAAAGGTACTCATAACTTGTGAGTTAAAATTTAATGTATCCCTTTTTGTACAGTGCAATTGTCCTAATAGTTTCCTATGAGAAATTACAAATTCAATGGCTAAAGCCTACAAAGTTTGGGAATACAGCAGAGCTGCTTAGTCAGCATGTTGATGTAACTAGTCACACATTAGTGTACTCAATATGTGCATTGAAGCACCAAGAAATGTTTCAACCATGGTTGAGAAAATAAGACAAATTTCAAAACAATATGAAAAAATTATAATGGAGTATTGAAAATGAAGTAACAAATATGTAGTACTCAAGTAAAAACTTTTAGGTAGTGTAATGTGCATGTCTGCCTAACATTACCTCACTTAACATTATTCAAATCTTAAACTGAAAAAAGCAGTCGCATTGCATTAACAAAATCCGTTTCTACGGTCTATTAAAACCTCACGGGATAACGCATCCTCTCAAAGCAGCTATCGAATCAAATGGCTTCTCCATCAGTATTGCATCACTTCAGTTGCCTTTTCATATCTTAAAGTATTAATTTTACGATACAAATCTCTTAGTATCCGCTTCAATCTCCATAGTGTGTATGTCATAACAATGTTTCCTATATATTGTGATTCTACTATTGCAACCGAGGCAGTCCCTGTTGATGCCGTGATACGCTTTATATATAAATATCATCCCAGTACTATGCTGATGTATTGAAGTCATTTTTTTTAAAATGTGCCATACCGCCGGTTATGCACTTAATTGGCTATCACAGGCTGCTGTAGGAGTACTTAACTTTAATATTTAAAATATTAAATGGTATGGTGGGTAATACTGAAATATCAACCCGATCTGTGTCGGTGAAGCAAATATAATAGTGCCTCAGGTGCTATCTAGTCTTAGCTGATGCCCTGGGCCTAAAAATAAAAGTAAACCCCCATTTTCTTCGTATCCTCTCCTTCTACTCACTATCTGCATTAATTATATAGGAAAAACATGTTATAGCCTCACTCCTATTTCAAAATTTGCATTTACTGAGGTCATCGCACTAAAAACTTCAACCTCTTGACACTTAAAATTAACGTATATGAGCCGCCCCTCTGTTGAAACAATTATCATCTCAAAACAAGTTCGGTGAATGGTTTCCGAGAGTAGATGATCAAAAAGAAAAATAACATACTCCATAGAAGGTAGTTTCAGCAAAACTGTATACTTCATCTTCAGTTCAAAAACTGAAATCCACCAAGTAAGCAAATTAGGAATAAAGAACCTTACATACAAACTAAATGAAAAAAGATTCTCAAGAATGAAGCAAAATTCAAAGTTGAAAGAAGTCATCTTATGGTCCCCCATGGGATCAAATTTTCGTGGTTCAACGTGTATTGCAAATTTTATTATTTTTAGTTTAACCACATTTCTGCTTTTGTCGAAAAGATCATCCTTTTTTGTTGATGGCAAAGGCTCATAATAACAAGGTTTCTTCTTTACAGCTCTCCCAAAGTGAGAGTCACTGAAACAAATGCGTAGCTTCCTCACCTTCCTGTGTTGAATTGAAATAGTGAGGGTGGAAAGGAAGTGGAAGAATGCTGTTTCAAAAACTTGTTCCAAGTTGGAAATTGTGCAAAGTATTCATCTTAATAATTTGAATTGTTGAAGGCAGCATCTTCAAAGTATGAAAGAAGTGTAAAGCAAGGCTGCCTGAAAAATCCCACTTCTTCAAATCCTGAAGAAACACAACAATGTCCTCAGACAGAACATTGAAAAGAATTAAACTGAAAAAAGATTTGTAAAGGCTGCATGTTTCCCAATTGGAAAAATAATGCAGTGTGAAATCCATGTTAATGTTTTGAGGGAACATCAGTGATTGCAAGTAAGAATCCCGCATTTGAAGATACACGGATTGTGTTCGCTTTGCCTGCCATCTGGGTGTGGCAGTAGGAGATTCATGTGTGGAAATTGTCTGATGTAGATCAACAGATTGTACATTTATCTGATCTTTAACTTGTTCCATGTTGATGTCAATTGGATCATTACTATTACATACAGTTGTATGGACATCTACTTTATTATCAAAACTATCATTGAACAACTGAGTTACAACAAGACATGAGAAGTCCGCAATTTCAATTTCAGGCAATACACCAGTTGCAAGATCAACATGGTTAGTTAGAGTATAATCCTGTACATCCGTTGTGTCACTGATCTGCACATGAATGGCAGCAGGCAGTACAGGAATATCATTTTCTTTAAAATCAGCTGTTACATTTGAAATCTGAGAAACCTTCTTGTAGGTAATAGGTATGTGCTGAGAAACTGTAGTATTTAAAGTACTATCATCTAGCATTATTGGACTAACCATTTTGTCTGCCCTGTGATCAGCTGTGGGAACACCTCGTGTAACTACACAGACGGAAAAAAAAATCCCAACACCAAGAAAAAATTATTGTAGAGTAATGAAATTTGGACAATGCATTTGTCAAGTTAACATGTTTAATTGATTAAATTTTCAAGATCACAGGTTAATTTAAGCTCAAGAAAATGCATTTCAAATGTGAAATACTGTTAAATTAATAGCCGGTGTAACCTCCAGAATTTTGAATGCAAGCCTGCAAACGTGAATGCATTGTGTCATACAGGTTTCGAATGTCACTTTGTGGTATGGAGTTCCATGCTTGTTGTACTTGTGCTGTCAATACTGGGACGGTCAGTGCTGGCTGTGGATGATGCTGGAGTTGTCGTCCAATGATATCCCATACGTGTTCAATTGGAGACAGATCTGGTGATCTCGCAGGCCAAGGTAACATGTCGACACTCTGTAGAGCACGTTGCGAGACAACAGCGGTATGAGGGCGAGCGTTATCCTGTTGAAAAACTCCCCCTTGAATGCTGTTCATGAATGGCAGCACTACAGGTTGAATTACCAGACTGACGTACAAATTTGCAGTCAGTGTGTTTGGTATAACCACAAGAGTGCTCCTGCTGTCATAGGAAATTGCTCCCCAGACCATGACTCCAGGTGTAGGTCCAGTGTGTCTAGGCCGCAGACAGTTTGGTTGCAGGCGTTCCCCTGGCCTCCTTCTGACCAACACTGGAGATCTGTTGTGTTTTCTGATGAAAGCAGGTTCTGCCTTGGTGCCAGTGATGGCCGAGTGTTGGTCAGAAGGAGGCCAGGGGAACGCCTGCAACCAAACTGTCTGCGGCCTAGACACACTGGACCTACACCTGGAGTCATGGTCTGGGGAGCAATTTCCTATGACAGCAGGAGCACTCTTGTGGTTATACCAAACACACTGACTGCAAATTTGTACGTCAGTCTGGTAATTCAACCTGTAGTGCTGCCATTCATGAACAGCATTCAAGGGGGAGTTTTTCAACAGGATAACGCTCGCCCTCATACCGCTGTTGTCTCGCAACGTGCTCTACAGAGTGTCGACATGTTACCTTGGCCTGCGAGATCACCAGATCTGTCTCCAATTGAACACGTATGGGATATCATTGGACGACAACTCCAGCATCATCCACAGCCAGCACTGACCGTCCCAGTATTGACAGCACAAGTACAACAAGCATGGAACTCCATACCACAAAGTGACATTCGAAACCTGTATGACACAATGCATTCACGTTTGCAGGCTTGCATTCAAAATTCTGGAGGTTACACCGGCTATTAATTTAACAGTATTTCACATTTGAAATGCATTTTCTTGAGCTTAAATTAACCTGTGATCTTGAAAATTTAATCAATTAAACATGTTAACTTGACAAATGCATTGTCCAAATTTCATTACTCTACAATAATTTTTTCTTGGTGTTGGGATTTTTTTTTCCGTCTGTGTAATTGTTCTATTTTTTGTTGACACCCTTGAATATCAGTTTGGACTTGAACAACTTGTGAATCTAAAGTTATAACTTGTTGTGATGTCTGTTGTTGTGTTACATTTAAAGTTTGCATTTGATCATCCAAAGATGTACATTTTTGCTTATTGGAAGCAATATCCTGGACCAAAGACTTAATGGTAATGTCAGACTGAACAGCTGACTGTTGGAGGTTAGAGATTTGTTGACTACAGGTAATTGTGGTATTCTGAAGTTCTTGAACTTGAGTGTGGACATGAGTAATGTTCTTATTCACTGTAGCTACATCTTGTCGTAAACTCTGAACAGTATCTGTAGTATCTGACTGAAATTTCTCTACAGTTTGTGAAATGTCTGTGAGCTGAGTTTCTACCAGTTTAGAGTGTGAACCAAATTGTTGTGCAATATCCTGTTTATGAATAGTAAATTGGCCTAAGGTTTCTTGTTTGTTGCGTTCACATATGGTGATAGAGTTTTGTAATTTTGTGTCCACGTGAGCAATTTGTTCATGTAAGTCAGTGTGAAGACTTTTAAGATCACTTGAAAGTTGTTTTGAAATAGCTGTAGACTGTTTAGAAACCTCCTTCAGCATTTTTTCATGCATAGCTTGATAGGAGTTAACTAGAGTGGTGTTTAAATCCGTTTTCAATGTCTCAGATTGGCTTTGAAATTTGTGTGTTAGCTCCGAAATTTGAGTATCCAATTTTGCAAATTGAGTATTGGTAGTTTGAGCTTGCCCTGTCATAAAATTGAAAAGTGCATTTATTCTAGCAAGCAAATCTGTATTTTCCGTGCTAGTGGGTTGTTGTTCTGTATGAGTTAGATGTTGGTTGTTGATCTGTAAAACTTCATTTAATAATGTCTCATTAGCTATGTCCACACTTGTGCCTCTTCCCTTTCAACTTGCCTTTTCCTCTTGCCCGTTCCTCTTGCAATATGTTCATCTTGAGGTATGCGCTAGAGGTACGCATCAGAAGGCATGCCCTTTAGTGTCCACATTCACGCCTCTTGAGGCATGCCCTCAGTGTTCCGGTGTAGCTGCAGCGAGATTGATGATTCAATTTGTCTGGCGGGCATTACAGCTGCCATTCTTATATTAGCGAAATCCCGGGGGGAAAAATCGCGGAGGAAACTGTGGGTAAAGAATTATTTGAAAACTCGAAATGTGCAAATTCTCCAAGAACTGCAGTTCAATGACAAAGCGCTGTTTAAAAACTTAACGCGAATATCGAAGCAAATTTTTTATATTCTAACAATGGTGAAACCCGCCATTCAAACGAGACACCAAATTCAGAGACGCAATACCTGCCGAAGACGTACCGTTGAAAATGCCTTCGGCCTACTTACTTCCGTGTTACGAATTTTCCTAAGGCCAATTAAGTTCAAAGTTAAAAGTACGATTGTGGACATAGTCTTATGTTGCGTATATCTGCACAATTTCCTTCGTATAAAGCCAGATTGTACAAGGTTTTACTGTCCACTGGGATCTTTGGACATTGAAGATGCCAGCAAAGGAACTACTATTCCCGGAACTTGGCGCGGAACTACCGCAAAAGACACCGCCCCACTTCGGAGAATTCCTCTAAGACTCTCTGAAAGCTTCAGAATTGCGGGATGAATTCGTAGAATATTTTATGTCACCGATAGGCAGCATACCATGGCAAGATAACTACTTGTAAGGAAGTTTCATCTTCAATTCTAATAATATAACAAACATTTTCATCTGGAGATGTATCTGGAAAATGTAGCCGAGTAACATACTTTCAATAAATTTAGTTTCTTTAAGAAAGAAACCTGCACATTACCTACCCGCCTTAAATCTAAAATATTAGAGCGAATTGCTCTTGATCCGAGAAAAATAGCATAGCAATACGTAAGTTAAGATTAAAAGGTGTTGAGTAAGTTAAATAGTTGTCCATTGTGTAAGCCTCTTGATGTTTCAGCGCTATGCCGAACTCTGCATTTGACATCATAAAAAAGTTGCGGTTTTTTCCGTAGTTATGATGTAAATAACTTCGCGAGCGTAAATCTCGCGAAGTTATTTACAACATATAAGCTGACTGACATCGACTAACATAGAAAGCATTCCCTTCCAAAGAATAATCTGAAACTTTTAACTAGAAGACATTATGCAACTGTAAAAATAATTTTTGTCTATTCACAACATTCGTTGATACTTTCACAAATTCACGTAAATGCATCTGACTGCTTATTACAACAAATGTTGTTTACTGAATAATACGACATTTAATGGTCTTTAAATCTGCCTATTGATATACTAAGTACATGATGAAGCTTGAGCCTTCCCACCATTCGTTAAACGAGATTAAATATTTCCTACGTGAAAGTACTGTATTCTGCACTCTGAATTTTACGCATCTTGCACCGAATGTTTGTACAATAATTTCGCAAAACACACAATCCTACATTGTCAAAACTCTTCACAAAAATCAACCAGTGCAAAAATGTTAATTTAAATGAGCATGAATTAATTATAAATGATGTGGTAAACTACTAAATATTTATTATAAGTACTGTCACTTAAATGAATATAATCTTTATTTTTGACGTCCCATAACAATGAAAACGAACGTTAATTTTCGAAAAATGAAAGCATTTCGTCGTTGGAGAGCGACATATTGCAAGCGGAGACGCACGAGAATCCACTTCAGCTGGAAACGCTTGCAATACGCCGTGCCTCCCGGTTTGTTGAACGGAATGAGGATCTCGGGCATGCCCCTGACGCATGCCTTCCGAGCCTCTCCCCCGTTCAACATGACGCATGCCTTTGACGACCGAAAGTTGAACAGGTGTGGACACAGCTATTGCCTTCCCAGCCTAAAAACTCCTCCCCAGAATCAGATGAAGTACGAGAAAAAGCTAGAAGGTCTGTATAATTATCTTCAGCAGTGATGTTTGTTAATGTGGGTATGTGAGGATTAGAATTAGAGTCTTCCTCGGTAGGGGCAACTACTGATGCTAGATGCATAGCAGTAGTCCCACTTTCGAGATTGTCTAGTTGCGGAAGGTTCTCATCAGCTGAAAGAGCTGGTTCAGAATGAAGGGTAGTAACCGAATCATCTGATTCCATCCTGAGCAAATTTACAAAACTAACCAAAGAAAATAACTCAGTTTAAAACATACAGTAGTGGAAAAAGAATAATAACAGGGACAGTATACATAAAATTCAAGTAATTGTACTACTAAAAACTTACGAAATATCTCCGCAGTACAAGGTAGCGCTACAAACTGTATACAAAACAACCCAGTTAAGTTGGTATTTGTTTATCGCGGGTATTGCCGGGAATTGCCAACATAACAAAAGCGATATGTATGTCTTGGATTTAAGGATGTAACATAACTCACTCAGAACAAAAATCAAAAAGTACCAAGGAATAAACTTAATACTACCCAGAAGAGAAATTTTCGTGGATGTTACCTGTAAATACAAAAAATATTATAACATACAGAAAATAAAGCAAAATTTACTTGAAGCAGACTAGTACAATCGTTGGTGGGAGTGATATATCTTCACCGTGAAAGTTCATAGTATTGTTTACATTGGAACGAATAGTTTGAAACACTTCATGTTAGTCAGATTGTCTCTGTTACCCAGTAAATTCGGGTATATTAGCAAATTGCCAATGCGAAGTAAAACTCATTAAATGGTAAACTGCCGTTTTCGCAGTTCGTCGTAGAGCGAATAATCGCTTTAGTTCAACTATTAATTGAAGATGGTATTGCATGTGTTCTGCCCAAAAATGCACCGCAGTGGAAAGAAACAGGAACACAAAGAGGAAAGTTTGCTCCCTGGCAAGACTCAAAAAAAAATATTATTAATGAGGTGGGAGCGGCCCTGTTTTGATGTAATTACGCAATTTATTCATTTTCTGCCACAACTTAGTGAGCAGAAAATAAAACATTAATAAGAATCACTTATCTAAAAGGCCCCAGAAATAAGAGCAGTGGCAGCATTACTCATCTTATAGCTGATGAGGACAGCAGTTGGAGACGGCGTCGACGAACCCGTAGTTGGTGGCAGTTGTTACCGCGACAGGCTGTGTGTCGTTACGCCCAGTCAGGCTGCCAGCGATGTTTTCGCCAGTGACAGAAGGTGGAGGCGGCGGTGAGAGTTGGAGTGTTGCGGAGTTCAGTACCGCCTGGAGCGTCGTGGTGTCACGGGTGGTGTCGTGCCGTTTGTTGGTGAAAACAGCAACGCGTCGCCGTGGTTGAAGTGATGCGGTGTGCTTATCGTGTGGAATGGTTTATTCTCTTTAAGAAATTCGTGTCGAACGTGGTCGGCATGTAAAACCTGCTGCTCGCTCGGGGTTGTAGCTTACAGCTTGTCTTAGCTATGATCGTGTCTGGTACCCTTAAGTGATGCTATTTACGGTCGCCAATCCCTCGTAATTACCCCAAGGGATAAAGGTCTGTTCTTAAAACACAACTTCAGACTTCCTGATTAATTCCAGATTATATTTTTCAAAAGTTCTTACATAAACTCGGTACCAGCGTAGGCCTAAAAGAAAAGCATCAGACTTCTATCCGAAATACATGATTACAGGTTAAACCATTTTCTCACAGTAAGCAACTTCCTCCTAACCCCTAGATGAAAGTTAAAAGTTCATCTCGAAGGAAGATTGACCCCGCACCAATATAACGTCACTACTAAAATTTCTACAGACCGAGTCTTAGTTACAAGAAATAGTGATGAGGAATGAGGTTTCCCACACTGCTTATGCAGGTTACCAACAAAACTTATGAAGGTGGTGGAGGATTTATATTAGGTAATAATGGTAACTAATGTTTGTCAGTATTCACAAGAGCAGAGTTAATAGGGCATATACACAGGAAAAGATTCACCTGCTTGTGTGCAAGGATGCATAAACATGGTGAAACTTTAAGAGAGAATCTGATTTCATCTATGGAGATAAGGGGAGTGAATACGTTGGTCATATCAAGTCCCCAATATACCAACTGTACTGGAAATACGAGGGCAGTTTTTTTTTTTCAACCTTTGATAGGCCATAAATAAAAGACAAATGGTCATGGGGAAAATATTTTATTACCAACTGTTATGTACACTTATGGTTATTTTTCAACATAATCACCTTGCAGATTAAGGCATTTGTCATACCTGTGGACAAGCTGTCCAATACCCTCTTCATAAAATGTTGCCGCCAATGACTTGAAATGAGTCACCACACTGTCTTGAAGCTCCTCATTAGTTCGGAACCACTGCCCTCCTAGCCACTTCTTCAGATCAGCAAAACATGAAAGTCACATGTTGCTAGGTCAGAGCTGTAAGACGGGTGATCAAAAATCTCCCATTGAAATTTTTCAAGAAGTCGCTGGGTGACACCAGCACCGTGAGGGCAAGCGTTGTGGAACAGAACAATGTCAGAAGTCAGCATGCCTCTTCTTTTGTTCTGAATGGACCTCTGTACACGTTTTAAAGTTTCACAGTAAACTGCTGCATTAATTGTGATTCCTGGCAGCATAAACTCCACAAGCAATACAACTTTTTGGTTCCAAAACATGGTAGCCATAACCTTTCAGTTGTTGAAGGTCTCTTTGAATTTTTTTTGGTTTGTTCGGTGAATTTGTGTGCATTCATTGTGAGGATTGTTGTTTGGGTGTGTCATACCCAATCCACATCTCATCTCCAGTCACAATTTATTTCAAAAAAATCTTCTCCATCTGCGTGATAACGGTCAAGGAACTTCAAAGCTGACACCATCTGGTGAGATTTGTGGTTGTCAGTCAACATTTTAGGGGCCCAGCGAGCACAGATTTTTTCATAGCGTAAATTGTCTGTTACGAGTACACAGAAGATATTGACACTTCTTGAAATTTCAGTGATAAATCACTTTTCAGGAATCTGCGGTTTTCTCTTACCACTTTGTCAATTCGTTGAAAAAAGTCATCTGTAGTTGAAGATTTATGCCTTTGACCTCCTTCATTGTGCACATCAGTTTGGCCTCCCTTAAATTTTCTGCACCATTCACGCACGACTCCTTCACTCATAAAGCTCTTTCCATACACTTGGCTCATTCTTCAATGGATTTCTGCTGCACTGTACCCTTCTGCTTACAGAAAATGAATAACACTTCATAACTCGCACTTGGCGGGAGAATTGATCAATGTGGTCATGTTTCTGTGACTGCAGCTCGGCACAGAATGAAGTCACAAACGCTGAAACAACAGATAGTGTGGTAGGGGAGATGCACAGTCGTCTACTGTGAACACCGCTCAGCTGCCACTTGTCTAGTCTCTATGCTGTGCAATTGGAGGTAAAAAAAAAAAAAAAAAAAAAAATGCCCCTCAAAAAATTTGAAAAACACATGGAAGCAAATATGTGTAAACATAAGAATGAAGGAATGGCTTTATAGGAGTGGCAGAACAAAGTACAAAGGGGAGCTTAGTAAAACCTAATAAACAAGTACTCAGCATCTTGTGTCACAAAGGAAATAAATTTTCACAAAGCCATTATGATGAATATGAGGTTAGATTAACTTGTAAGACCCAAGGCTGACACCGGGGTTATAGTATCGCCTTGATGACTTAACAAAGTTCACGTGGATATAAAGTTCTGTGGAATTTTCACAAAATAATTTGAATTTGACCATGTAGCCTAATAGAACTCAACTTAAATGCTTGAAGGTCACCACTAGATCTGTTTCTAAACCACAAATCTAGAAAAGGTTCCAAGATAACTAATAAATCACAAAAGTTCACTTCCAGAAAACTCAAAGTTTTATTTTACTAAAATTTGCATTTAACAGTTGAGTAGGCAAATCGAACACTCTTTTCCAAAATATTGCTGATTGTGGAGAGAAATTACCAAACCGAAAACCCATTTTCAGAATTTCAAAGTGCTAACAGACATTATTCTCGCAGGCTATCACTCCAAAGTACCAACATGGACACCAAAGCGCGCCAAATTTCAACCGACTGCTTCACGCTCCGACGCAAACTCACTCACATAATGCTCCCAGGATATAGACAAAGCATGATGGCGATGACCAAAACCAGTGACGTAAGCAGCTGTATCACATCTTATCGCTTCCGTGAGATCAAAAGGGTGTGTAATTTATTTGACAATCCAGATTATTAAGAGTGTTTAAACTTTGACAATGTCTAGACTTATCTACTAGAAGTCCAACGGCAGTTTAGTGGGAAATTTAGAGTGATTAGTTTTAAAGTTTTATTTAATTTCCGCGTGGTGATACAAATCTCTGAAGTAGGGGATTAACCCAGCCATTTGAATTTATTCAGTTTTCTCTGAAGTTTGCTTGACTGTAAGTTACCTAGATAAAATTAGTGTCAAAATATTCTACAAAAATTTACAAGTTTAATGGTGTAACGTACGTAAAAACCTGTGACCGGATAATGAAATTACAGCTTAGACAAGATTTAGTAAATTACCAAATGGTTTTACGTTAATAACTTTTCTTCTATTTGCTTTCATTGAAAAAGTAAAATTGCCAGAATGCTCTCTGAATTAAATTACTTATTTTGAAAGTTGTTTTATCTCTAGGGCTAACTTCTATCAGTTGCAATAAATTCCTAAGCTGAGCACATGGTTTGAGTGACGAAATAATCTCTAAAATGTCTATAAAATCTGTTCTACTGCATGAAACGACCTGAAATTAATTTATGTGATACTAAATTTTTCGTTCTTTCAAGAAATCTACTTTTTAGATCAGTAATTTACTAGGATTTTGTGATAAAAATTCTTAAAAGTGAAGTGCCTTTAATGAAGTGTTTAAAAATTTATTTAAGTTATTTGCCAAAATTCTAAGGTGCTTACAAACTCAGTGTCAAAGAAAGGGTATGGATACAAGGCATGGGTTCTGGAAGTGAAAACAGAAAAATAATAACCATTGGGGGAAACTTGTCCTTTACCGAAACAAAAAATAAATCACAGAATCTACATATTCCTATAGAGAGGTGAGGAGGCTGAAGATGTTTGGTAAGAATACAGAATAATAAAGCACCAAGGTGATAGCAATATATGAAACGAATAACAAAATACCATGAATGTATGTATGTACATTTGTATACATACATACATAAGGACATGTATAAGCACACTAAAAAAAATTATAAAAAGTACTGAGGATACTATAAAGAAGCTATGTGTGTAAGGAAGTTTATAGCAGCTATTATATCTAGCATTTTCACAGATATTAAAATAATAATTATATAATATAATAATTGTGATGGAGCACACACACTGGTGGTAATCTACTAATTTTTACTTTTAATTCCTTCAGAGTTTTTGGTAAATTAATAATTTCTCTTGGTAATTTATCCCAATTCCTTACACCCTTTCCTTTTGAAGTGATATTGTGCCTCGAGACATTTTTAGGATGACTATATCAGTAAATTGGAAATGTACTATAGTAGTATATCAGACTAGATTAATGTAAAAAATATACTCAATTTATCAGTTTTAGAGAAAATAAAGAGTATCTATGACTATCTGGTGAAAGAGGAATTGCTGCTAGAATCGAATTTTTTTTGCTAATTAAAAATTTATAACATTGAGGTTATTACAGCAGGCAGAAGATATGGGGCAAAGGACAGTACGTAACTCAGCCAGAGTATTCTGAAAAAAATCACCACGGTAATACATTTTCAAAACCATGGAAAGCAGACATCTGGATGGCTAGACCACGTTTCAAATCAGTAGCCTCCTGAATGTTTGAACCATAACCACCCAGCAGTCTCAATTATAAATTGAGTACAATGCACTGTGAAATTTGGAGGGAAAGGTTTGAAAGCATCAACACTAATAATGGAGATAATGAGACTTTACTAGGAATGCAAAGAAAATAGGCTATGAAACCTTGGTCAATCATTTGCTTGAGTATGATAGGATATTAATGGGACACATATTTATCAGATACAGGAGTTGCAGCGAATGCAAAATACGAAAGCAACAGTTTCTGAAAATTATAGTAGGACACATCCAATAACTGATATAACAAAATTGCTGGGTTGGGAATCATAACAACACAGGAAGATGAGTAGAGCAAATGGTGTGTGTGCAAGGTATACTTTCTGATAAAGCTATAAGTGTTATGTGAAGAATTATAAATATTTGGAAGTACAGACTACAAATTAGTAGAGAAGAGACTAGAAAAGTTTTAATTTATAGGTAAGAAAATTAGGAAAAGGTGTAAGTTATCAAGATGTATTTGCACAGTATAGATAAAAAAAAAAGGTAAATTAGTTTTAAAAAACTATAAAGCATAAGTAGACATACAGGGAATTTGTTGCTGGGGCTTAAATGACATTGTAATAATAATACACTAATATTCTACAAACTCAAAATTATGCATGATTAGAATCATTTTGTTTGAGGTCTATTCAAAAGTATTACAGTTATTATTTCATCAGAAGAAATGAAGCCTTACAAGCCCCATCTAAAGGGGATGCATGAAGGACCTTCATGTTCAAATATTGCAGAATTTATGGATCTTTTAGCAAGTGATTATACTAAATCTGCAAGAATATTTATTTTAGATCTTGTGGAAGAATCTCGTTATTCTTCTTTTGATTCTGATCACCTTTGTTAAATGCAATATTCCTAAGATTTGTGAAACTTCCTAACCTTCCAAAATAAGACACCTGGCTTTCCTTCATTTAACTCTAATGATATAGTCACAGCTGTACTCCTTATACAGAAAAGCTGCAGTGACAGGCTTTAAAACTTTGCTTGTGACAGTACATCGAGTCTTGGGTTCAGGAAAAGAACAAAAATAATTTTAATTTTTCACAAAAAAGTTGTGATAGTTTTTAGTAGAGATATGTGGAGGAAATATCATACAATAATTGCCATGGTTTATGCTGTAATGATCATGCAATAATGTTCAACATAATTTGCCACCTTGGATCATGAATACTGCTTACAAAATAATCCTTTCTCTTGGAAAGATTAAATCACAAAAGCAACTCATTCATGATGAACTTTGCTATATATGAGGAGTTTATTCGGTCGCCAACCATCCATTCTCAAGGAAATCAATGTATCTTTGCTTTGCATGAAACATATTATTAACCCTTTCCTACCGGCTATTGGAAAAAAAGGGAAATTTATAATTTCAATTACATATTTGTATAAAGGTACTTGAAATTAAACACATATATTTTTTTCATTTTTTTTTTGGATCTCTAAGTGCTAATTACTAAGCCGGTACTTATAAGTACCGTCAGGGACTTTGTGTATCACAGGATGTACAGCAATAGCAATTGAAATCAATTATGTTCATATTGGTATGAAATGTTTGCCTCATGATATTTAAAAAAAACCAATTCTTTTTGCTCATTCAGACACAAAAGACATTGTAATGCAACATTTGGAATGATGTTTTACTGTATTTTCTTCATTCTACATACTTCACATCTTCATCTGATTTTTACAATTTAGGGACAGTGTATACCTCTGTTTCCCAATCTTACATCTCTCATTTTGGAATTGTATGACTTGTGTTGTTTGAATGGATGAGGGCTTGGTGAAATATATATAGATGACCTTTTCTTCTTACTGATATCCTTCATAGTCATCATACCTTGTGTAAAGGCTCTTCTAAAAAATTTTCCGACTTTTTTTCAAATATCGGACCATTTATGTTATAGGCATTGACAAATACAACATCCAGAATTCCCAAAAACTCTTTTTACCATGATTTCGGTAATCTTCTGTCAGCATTGCACAAAGTCATCAGCTGATCAGCAGTATCAACCCGACACATGAAGGTATTGTAGTCCTTGACGATTCCTGAGCATGAAATTGTCGACTTCAATCCAACTCTTTCTTTGCATATAACTAGTGGTGTAACAACAGGGTGGCAGGATGGGCAAAATTCTACGGGACCTACTGCCGGAGGTGGCCCCCGATGACCGGCCAGAGAGGCCCTCTGGTCCAAGATCCACCAGGTCACCAATCCAACCCGAGAGAGGGCTCATCTGTTGAAGTTGCCACTGACCCCAACCAGTGTAGTGGAGTTTCACCGCTGCCATGAAAATTTGATACTAAATGTATGACCTATTTATCCTTCCATTTCCAGCAGCAAATACCTAGGTTTGTAAATTCATTGTCACAATCTCCTCTTTTTAGTTTTCCATCAGCAGATTGTTAGAAAGTCCCTTGCAGTAGGGTCTGATTCTCCCACAAACAAAAGTTGTTTCAGTTTTTTAATAATGAAACTGATGAAAAATAATGATAATACTAGATAACATCGTCATTGCTCCATTTTTTTCAGTCAATTCTAAGACCACTCTTTGACCTAATGAGTAATCTGAGAACTTTCCAGTCATTTCTTCATTTTTCCCTTGATAAATTATAAACTTCTAAGAAAAGAGCTGATAAATTATAAACTTCTAAGAGAAGAGCTTTAATCAGAGCATATTTCATAAAAAATATCAATTTGAAAATATCTAAAACAATGATAAAACCAATTGTATCGTGCTAAATCTATTCACCAATAATCTGTATAAAACTACCCATAACTCCCTGACGGTACTTATAAGTCCACGTTGGTTTTTCTAGATTATTTAGTAAAGAAACTAGAAAAATATATTTTATAGGTAAAAAATATATGGTTAAATGTTCAAACTAAAAAAGTAATAACAGAAATTGACACTTACCAAGTAAATTATCATCTAAAAATTCATTATAATGTATCACTTGTTACTTTGGTCAGAATGCTGTCAAGCCCCAACTTAGAAAATTAATTTCTCGGAAATTTCACGCAGAATTTAAAAATAAATGTTGTCATTGTCTGACTTAATCATACAACAATACATCAACAGGCTTAACAATGCAGTGGACACTGGTATTGTCGAATTATATGGTGGTAAATACAGTGGTACTTATAAGTACCGTCAGGGAGGAAAGGGTTAATGAACAACTAATTATGGTAAATATGTCGTAACAGTTAAAAACATATAATCAGTACTGAATTTCAATTGATTAAAAATAGTGCATTCATACTGTTAAAACAGTTCAGTAGTCAAAGAAATAATCATAAGATTTTAAACACTGTCTTAAATCATATATATCTCACCAATGAAAATGAACCTCTGAAGTACCGATTTTGAATATGTACTTCTGTGAAACGTTTTAAAGAAAAGTTTTTGCTAATCTTACCCTGTAATTTCTTGATATATTGCTGAATCAACAAATCCAACAACTATCATATCACAAGTAAATAACAATGCAGCACTAAGTGCACGGTTCTGATTAAACCACAGATCCAGCACTGCTGGAATGTTAGCCCAATATGGTCCAAGAAAAGGAACTGCCCCCAGGGCTGCTGATATCACTGCAAAAAAGAATATACATTATAAGCAACAGATAATACAAACTGTTATAATCACTCTCTAACTAAGAAATAATTCAAGACATTGCCTTAATAAACAATTATAAGAGGAAGTAATCCTAATTAATCATCTGCAAAGCATGAAATATATTATCTGATAATTGCCTTCAGTATAAGGAAATGAGGTTTGTTTACCATGACTATTGTGCTAATTTAACAGATGTAAATGTAACAATAGGATAATATTTATTACAAAATGCTTAGTTCATGCTATGAGACAAAAATAAAAAAATGAATGTCATGATATAAATAGTTTAAAAACTGTTGAGCTATTTCAATCAGTATGCTAATAAAATCAGCAAGAGAGTTGACATTTATATTCAGAGTATATAGTTTACACAGTATGTAATTTCAGATTGTGAATACATGAGGCTATTTAATGCAGCAATATTATCAATGTTTTGGAGAGTTCTACTTTAATATTACAATCTGTTATGGATTAAACTGTTAGAATTTACACTAAATACCAAATAACTAGAAACAATAGAACTGGAACAAGGATAGAGAAAAGCAAGAAAGTTGCAATAAAAAAAACCTTAAACAATAGATCTGAGAGAATAAGACGTGCACAGTAAAGTAACACAAGAACCCACAGTAATGGCTGCTATATGCTATTAACAAGGCAAGTTACCAAAGTGCCTCCTCTGAATTTGATAATTTTGCTGATGGTTATAACAGCACACGAAAATCTATGGTGGTATATCTCTATCTGCTGAAAAACACATTCAACAGGTGGGGTAGTGCCCCTCCAATCAATGTTTAGTGTATAAAGTGAAAATATTTGATTATTTTATGTAAAAAAAATCAATTTTAACAAATCAAATTGTAAACTGTTTCTCACGGGGAAAGAGAATATAAAAACAATTTTATAAATCCAGTAACTTTTCAGAGGATTGAAAAAAACTAAAAAAATTGTAAAAACTGTAAGGAAAAAATTTTATGCTTTATTCCAAATCAAAGTTTAAGGGTTTTTTGTTCTTCCAAAGACTGAAATTTGGGAGCAGCTACTTCACGAAACAATCTGTCACGCTTAATGTGACTCAGCTCCAATAATTTTTTGATGATGTGGAATAAATAGTACATCAAGTTGTCGCGTAACCATTGTAATTCGGTCCGACCCATAACTGATGATTTGTGAACTGATTATAACTATCAAATAATTCAGTACTTTTTCCTTCAGACAGTTTAAAGTTTATTGTATATTTTTTAATCCTCTAGGAACT
The DNA here is from genome assembly GCA_031002005.1 of Vandiemenella viatica. Taxonomy (NCBI): domain Eukaryota; kingdom Metazoa; phylum Arthropoda; class Insecta; order Orthoptera; family Morabidae; genus Vandiemenella; species Vandiemenella viatica. The sequence goes on along the minus strand of JARYHS010011408.1, from coordinate 257,808,971 downwards.
ACATTGAAACTGGGTGATCTCCGAAGATGCAAGTTTGTTTCGGCAATGATAATTTCAAGCAACCGATCTATGCTTCTACGCCGTTAGCCTCAATCTTTATTATTTTTCTTTTTATCTTCATAGCAACCTATACTTTCCTGTTATTTTCGCTAAGAGTAATTAGTATTGATTTTTGGTACTCAAGGGGAAAATATAACAAAATATTTTTTTATAAAGAAATCATGTCACAAAGTTAGGTGTATATGGACATTTTTATCGATCATTCATCAAAGAAACTGCAGAATGTGTTTCATGAGGAAGGATACAAAACACGATTTGCACTATCGGATCCTCTTTTTAAAATCCACATAAAAAAATTATCAGCACCAACACCAAATTCAGAAAGAAATGAATGTTGGTCATTGGTGTTCTGCCTCCCCTGATTTACATAATTCTAGGACATGTCCAAGATATTTACTGAAAATTTTAGTCTTTTGTATAGAAAAGTAATCAATGCTGGTGAAAGGAATTGGAAAATATTTATTATGAGAAGTGAGAAAATAATAATTTTTCCAATTTTCAGTGGTTGAACTGGCCTACCATTTCCTAATTCCCCCATTGCCTCACAGTTCCTGCCTGAAAATGATTAATACATAAATATAAGTTAGTAATTTTTGCAAATAAAAGCTTATGGGTATTGTGTTCCTCTAATATGTGAAATTTAAGGGTAACTTAATTCTTTTGGAAATGATTGGATGGTTAATTATTTTCCGCTTCAGATATATTTTTCCTCACATAACAACTATATCACAACTACTAATTTTAGTCTACTAAAACATATGGCAGATTCATTAATATCATATGGGAACATTTGAAACCTTGCTTCTCAGTATCCATCCATGAGTATTCTGATATTAGGTGAATGTGTGTTTCAAATATTCCCAACTGAAATATTGCCCATTAGTAGTGCTTAAAATATTTTTTTTATCCCTGTGTCCTTCTGTCTTGAAACCTGATAAGTGATTGGTTCACTTACTCTATCCATGACCCAATAACAGAATACAAAGTAAACACGACTCTATACTATTATATGTAATTCTGTAAGCAAGCTCCACGTGTCTGACGTTGGAAATGGTACCACGTAAAAACTACTGCAGAAATTTGGGTAGTGATCTTGCTTGAAATCTGTGAAAATATCTTACGACTCCATGTGACCGAGGAATGGAGCAAGAACTTACAACATATATGTGCACAGATCACTCTGTATTTGACAAAAGCTCTCCTTTTAAGAAATACTCACATAATATTGCACGTCTACTCTTTTGATTCCGTTTGATTTTTTTTTTTTTATTTCAGTTATTTATTTCCTCAGATTTGTGAATTGCAGTGCATTAGAGTAAACAAAATACATAAATCAAACAAAATCAGTATAAATAACATTTAATTTACTGTAAAACTTTTGACCTTTAAGAATGTTCACCAAAGATGACTATATGACTATATTAGAGTTTGGATTCTGTTTATATATATATATATATATTTAATTTCAGTTATTTATATCTTCAGGTTTTTGAAATGTAGAAAATTAAAATAAAGAGAATACATTAACAAACTTACTATACATTAACACTTCAATAAGCATAAAAGGATTGTGATATTTAATTACAGTAAACATTTTTATTCTAATGTCGATACTAAAACCTGATAGCAAGTTGTTGTTCACTTCAATAAGTGTATGAAATTCTGATATTTAATTTATGGTAAGCATTTTTGTGCCTAATGTTGATTTTATAACCTGATGGCATGTTATCCTTAATCTACTACATTAACACATCCATAAGAATAACAAAATTGTTATTTTCAGTTTACTGTAAACATCTTCATGGTTAAATATTAAAAGGTGATATACCTTTGATGTTAATCCATACGATCTTTAAAAAATTTGATTTTTTGGTTAGCTGTTCTGGATGTAATCCTAACCTAAGTTTGCAGTTAGCGATATAATTGCTTTACAGAGTCATGAGGAAGAATAAAGAGCAACATTTTCTCAATCTGTTTAGTTAATCTTTAGAGACCAAATTTAAGCAATGTCGCAAAGATTATCTGAAAATTTTTGTAAATAGTAACAGAAAAATATGTTAGATTTGAGGGTGCATCAAAAATGAGTTTTCGCCTTAGAGTAATAATTATTTTGAGTCACAAAATCAGTAAAATTTGCATATGAATGACATCCGAAATAAGAACAGGAACAAACCAAAATGTAGTGCATTTGCTAAGATTGCTGATATCTATGTATAATAGAAACCTGAGGCAAGTAGTGTCACTAAGACCAAACAAACTCAGGTACAAACATGGCTTGGATCTCTTTGAGGAAAAGGTGGGTGTTGGCACCACTGATTCGACGGATGCACTGCAGGGCACCCATATCAATATGAGGACACACAAGTCGTTTGAATCTACAGTAGTCTCTCGCTAATCCGAACTTATTGGGACTGGGCCTTGTTCGGATTACTGATTTATTTGGATTGGCTGGAATTACAGTGACCAGTTTCTAGAATGAAGTATATCAAGTGGGTACACCATGGTAACAATTGGGGGAACAATGGCTCACTCTCCCTCCCTTTTTGTTGAGACGTTTGAACTGTTCGAGGTCAGTGCACTGTCCGGCTAGCAAAGTACTCAGTTAATGTTAGCTATCAATTGCTGGCATGCTTGACAGTTTTATTGTATGCATTCAGGTGTCGTGGTGTATTGTTGTCACGAGTAAACGGAAACATACAACGTTAACTCCTAAAGAAAAATCAGTAAAATTTGCATATGAATGACATCCAAAATAAGAACAGGAACAAACCAAAATGTAGTGCATTTGCTAAGATTGCTGATATCTATGTACAATAGAAACCTGAGGCAGGTAGTGTCACTAAGACCAAACAAACTCAGGTACAAACATGGCTTGGATCTCTTTGAGGAAAAGGTGGGCATTGGCACCACTGATTCGACGGATGCACTGCAGGGCACCCATATCAATATGAGGACACACAAATCATTTAAATCTACAGTAGTCTCTCGCTAATCTGAACTTATTGGAACTGGGCCTTGTTCGGATTACTGATTTGTTTGGATTGGTTGTGTAACCTCCTTTTTACTTTTAAATTAATATAGCAGGTGAATATACTTTCTAGTAATTCTTTTTAATCATATCTAAGATTCTTATTATACATTCACACATTAAGTTTTTAGTTAACAATCTTTTTTCTTCTCTCCAATCTCTTTTTTTTCTCTTAACAACTAAACAATCAAAGATACTAATACTAAATACAAAACTAAGATATTTATATTATTCCAATGACATACAATATATATATCATCTGTGGAATCCTCGTTACAATAAATTTTACCAAAAATATACACAAATCATTAATTATTTCTTCACCATAATGTCACCGTATGTCACAGCTGGAATTACAGTGACCAGTTTCTAGAATGAAGTATATCAAGTAGGTACACCATGGTAACAATTGGGGGAACAATGGCTCACTCTCACTCCCTTTTTTGTTGAGACGTTTGAACTGTTCGAGGTCAGTGCACTGTCCGGCTAGCAAAGTACTCAGTTAATGTTAGCTATTGATTGCTGGCATGCTTGACAGTTGTATTGTATGCATTCAGGTGTCGTGGTTTATTGTTGTCATGAGTAAACAGAAACATACAACGTTAACTCCTAAAGAAAAATGGGATGCTTTGAAGTGGTTAGACAATGGTAAGAAAGTATCTAAACTGGTGATGGAACTGGGTGTTGATAAGGCAACCATTTGTGATTGGAAGAAGCCTGAATAGTCCTGTGCAACATCTTTGGGAAAACACTTGAAATACGGCAGACTTCGAAACAGTCCCATTACAACAATTGTCTGTATGTATAGCAGTTAACCGCACAATTAAATACAGTATGAACTGTATTTTCATGAACTGTGTTTTAATTCTTTTACCATTTCCCGTACTTAGACTACTTTTTTGCCCTGTTCGGATTAACTGGGGTTCGGATTAACCGGCGTTCCGATTAGCGGGACTCAGTTGTATTTCATTAACAGATACATTATAATTCTTCAAAATTTGACCTATATACTGCAGTCTAGAAATAGTTTTTCTAATGACAAATGTTATGTGCTGTTTACATTTCTTGTACACCTACGTATTCACAAGCTGCATGCAATACAGAAAAAAAAAGAATTTCCTGTATCTACTGTCAGACCAGTTACAAAAAAGTTTACAATGGAACATTTATATGAGTGTGCTACATTTCAGCAGCAAATTTCCTAGTATCCATGATAAGAGGTGGCAGCCTTCTTTGCAGTTGCATTGACATTTTTCTAAGAGATGATAAAGAAAGAAGCAAAAATCATTTACATACCTAGGACACACAATAATGAAGATATGGAAAATCAACAGAAACTGAAATGAAATATTGGCTGATGAAATCATTTACCCTCAGTGAATATTATACTCTAGACCTATGTTTTACAACCCTGCTCCAGAGTGCAATAAGTCAAGTTCGTCGTCCAGTGGTCAAGGATTTTCCTCACAGTCAACACAGACCTGTTATCCTAGAGGTAGGAACATACATACCTGTTATACGATCACAACCTACACCAAGATGGAACTTCAAGAAAGCCAACTGGATTGAATTTTCAAAACAAACAGACTCCAATATCAGATGGATTAAACCAACCTACAATAATTATACGAGGGCCGTTCAGAAAGTAACCTCCGATCGGTCACAGTGCGGGTGGTGGGGGTAGTCGCGACGCCATCTGTGCATTCACACACTCAGCAGGTCAGTCGGCATCAAGCCGTGGTCGAGTGAACGTCGTACCTGCGCTAGTTTAGTTTTTGTGGCAGTTTGAAATGTGTGCTGCAATAGAAAACCCCGCCAAATGTGAAGTGCGTGCTGTCATAAGGTTTTTTACAGCCAAAGGATATTCTGCAGCAGCTATTCATCGTGAGCTTTGTGCCGTGTACGGACCAAGAGTTATGAGTGAAGGAGTTGTCCGTGAATGGGTACGTTTATTTAAAAGTGGACGAGAAAACGTTCATGATGAAGAGAGGAGTGGTAGACCATCATTGGTGACTGACGAACTCGTTCAGACAGTTGATGCAAACGTTCATAAAAATCGACGTTTCACAATGTCGGAGTTGTCTACTGTTTTTCCGCAGATTTCTAAGACTCTATTGTACGAGATAGTGACAGCAAGATTGAGTTACCGTAAGTTCTGTGCACGATGAGTGCCCAAAATTCTTACCGACCACCACAAAACTCAAAGAATGGCCTCTGCATTAGACTTTCCGTCACGTTATGAGGACGAAGGAGAACCATTGTTAAACAGAATCGTGACCGGTGACGAAACCTGGATTAAGTTCATGAAAACTGAGACAAAAGAACAATCAAAGATGTGGGCACATTCAAATTCGCCTACCAAACCAAGAAAAGCCTTGCAAGATTTTTCTGCCAGAAAACTGATGGCAACGGTGTTTTGGGATGCCAAAGGGGTGTTGTTGGTTGAATTCATGGAACGTGGGACGACCATTAATCAAGACGTGTACTGTGAAACACTAAAAAACTTTCGACGGGCTATACAGAACAAACGCCGTGGTATGCTGACTTCCGGTATCGTTTTTTTGCACGATAACGCCCGTCCTCACTCTGCTCGCAGAACAACGGCCCTTCTTGAGTCCTTCAAGTGGGACGTTATCAACCATCCACCTTACAGCCCAGATCTGGCGCCAAGCGATTATCATCTCTTCATGCATATGAAGAAATGGCTCGGGTCCCAGCGGTTTGATGACGACGAAGAGCTCAAAGATGCGGTCACAGGCTGGCTCCAGGCACAAGCGGGTGATTTTTATGCAGAAGGAATTTCAAAGCTTGTGAAGAGATACGATAAGTGCTTAAATCGCTATGGAGACTATGTGTAGAAAAATAGTGCAAAGATGTAGTTGTAAGATGTATATATTAAAATATTTTTATTTAACTTGGTGTATTTTTTTAAATCAACCGGAGGTTACTTTCTGAACGGCCCTCGTAATAGATTTGTTGGGGGTCATTAAAGGTGTAGCTAGACGATGTATTCATAAAGGATATCGCAAAGAGTACATCCCTGGTTGGAGCCCAGAGAGTGAAAACTTATTAATGAAATATGAGGAACATCCAACCTCTGATAATGCAACCCGCCTCCTTCAATCACTAGATGAGGGTCGTATAAATATCTGGCATCGCACAGTAGAATCCTTGGATTACACCCACTCTAGCAGAAAAGCCTGGTCAGTCATTAGAAAAATAGACTGCCCAATCCCTGTGATCAGAAGATCAAAAACTGCCATCAATCTGAATGATTTTGCCCAACACCTAGTATTGGTTTCAAAGAACACAAAAGATAAGCAAACAAAAAGAGATATCCGATTAAAATTACGAAACAAGAAAAAACCAGCCCCTCAATCTTCTGAATTGTCCATTCAATTCCAAGAAGAAGAAACCAAAGATGCAATCAAACAAATGAAACTGGGAAAAGCAGCTGGATTTGATGGTATATATCCTTAACTTTTGGCCCACTGTGGACCAGCTACAGTAAGATGGCTTACCAACTTCTTCTCAAATATCCTACAAACCGGAAACCTCTGACCGTTAATGAAGAAACAAAAATATTAGCCATATTGAAACCAAATAAGGACCCCACGAAAGTGGAAAATTATTGACCAATAGCACTTCTAAGTGTCACATACAAACTCCTTGAATGCCTGATCTACAATAGAATTTCAATAACCACATTCCCATAGAACAAGCAGGATTTAGGCCAGGGAGAAGTTGTAATGACCAGATTTTCACTCTCACCTCTCATATTGAAAAAATGGGTTTGAGAAGAAATCAATAAGTATGGCTGCCTTTTTGGATTTGTCAGCTGCCTATGACACTGTTTGGCGAGAAGGACTTCTTCTGAAAATTGTGAGTATTATCCCATGTAGTAAACTTACAGAACTACTTAACAACATGTTGAGCAATAGATAATTTCAGATATACTCCGATGATGGCGAAAGCCGAATATTTATACTAAATGATGGTTTACCCCAAGGATCTGTCTTAGCACCCCTCCTATTCAATGTGTATACTCATGATTTAGCGGAAACATCTTCAAGAAAACTTACTTATGCTGATGACATTTGTTTGGTGAACCAGAACCCCAACTTTTCTGATGCAGAAACAACTTTATCAGCTGATCTGGAAAAGTTGGATGACTAGTTCAAGAAATGGTGACTCCATCTAAATCCTCAGAAAACAGTTATTTCAACATTTCATTTATGCAACAGACAAGCACACTATAAACCAGAAGTTAAATTCAGAGGCCAACTCTTGCCGTATTGCGGCACACCAAAATATCTGGGTATAACACTGGACATAATTCTAAATTTCAAACACCATCTCTCAAACGTGGTTGCCAAAGTCAAAACGAGAAATAATATTCTCCAATAGCTTGCAGGTACTTCATGGGGAGCCAGAGCTCACATTCTAAGATCCACAGCCTTAGCCCTGTCATACTCTGTTGCTGAATACTGCTGCCCATCCTGGATTAATAGAGCCCATACAAAGATAGATGTGCAACTCAATCTGGCAATGAGGATAATTACGGGATGTATTCACAGTACGAACACCATATGGCTTCCAGTGCTATGCAACATCTCACCACCACCACTAAGAAGATCAGAAGCTCTCTTAAAAATCTGGGAAAATATCCTAAAGAACCCTCAGCTGCCTATATGTCAAGATATGATGCAAGCAAAACACCAAAGCTTGAAATCAAGAAAACCACCATGGCACACAGCAATCACCCTTACAGAGTCTTCTTTAAACATAAATAAGCTGTGGACAACTCAATGGGAGCAGCCATCAGTAGCCAATAAAAATCTAGTTGAGGACCCCTCAGTAAGGTTACAAGGTTTCGATCTCCCCAGGCGGCAGTGGAGAATCATCAATTGGATTCAAACAGAACAAGGCAGATGTGCCTACTTATTATACAAATGGGGCTGGGTAGATTCTGCAGATTATGACTGTGGAGCCACCTTACAGACAATCAATCACATCATTTCTGACTTTCCTCTTTGGGCCTACAAGGGAACAATGGCGGAAATACATGATTCATTGATCAGTGCAGTTGACTGGATTAAAACATTAGATCCCGAGATATGAAATTGTACAAGCTTGTGATATGTACATTTCCTATTATGTACCTTGCTAAATAATCATACGATAAATAAATAAATAGGTGAATATTATCAAGATATAGTTTTTGTGTTTATTTTTATTTTGTACACATGTACTTCTTGCATTGTTTCATTCATAGTATTTGTTTTTCCTATGTTATAGTATGGTTCAGTCAACATTTTTGGGCTCAAATTTTAATTCTGGTAAGCAAGCACTTTGTAGAAGATTCACTTCACTAAAGTGAGGTGAAAACATTGTTTAAACATGAAATAAATTGTATTAAATAATTATTATACCACATGTTTAAAATAAAACAACATTGTATTCCTGAATAAATATCAAATTCCCAAAATATCTGTAGGAGACTATAAGATACAACATACCAGTTGGTATATACACCACATTAACTTGAAATAAGTTGTGAATCATCCATGTCCACAAGCCATGGAAGGCAGCCATTTTAAATGATGCCTTGAAAACACTTGATACGGCATCTTCCAATGCTACAGCAAATCTATAAAAGAAAACAGAAGATACCGTTACATATCAAATTATGCTCTCCTAAACAAAAGACATATCATTACTGAACACTCAAAGTGAAAAATTGTTAACTCCTTAGAGATGTGACAATAACGAAAAGTAAAGAGGTTTAATAAGACATAAAAATGGAAGGATACGAAAAGTAAGCCTATTAATTTTGCTCTTCTCATTTGATTTAATATATTTAGCTTTACGTGAAGAAGAAGACAGACAAACAAAGCTACACACAATGATAGAACATGTATAACCTAATAAATATGACAATTTCAGGATGGGTGTTTCAGTCTTAGAAGAAGATTATGCTTTAGAGAAAGGAAAAATGTGAATTTTGTTGAGTTACATTTTATTCTAGTTTTTATTTTCTTGTCAGGAAATCTAATGATTGTTTCCTCATCTACAAGGTTACCTGTTGTTGTTGGTGCTTTAGGGCACGTCGACGACTAGGTCATTAGTGCCCTAGCTTAAACACAGAATGACAATGTGGGATAAAATAGGCTACCGTCTGCATGGCTGACTGTAAAGGGGTTGGCCATACAGGCAGTATAATAAAATACGAAGACACTGACTAAAATACCGCCCACATGGCCGACTGTAAAGAGGTCGGCCATGCAGACACCAGGTTTAAGTAAAACACTAAAACATTGGCTGTACAGTAGCCATGAATGACAAATACACTGGCTGGTTGGCTGTAAAAGGGCCAACCAGTTTACACAAACACTAAAAAGAATATCTGGATGGCTGTAAAGGGGTCACCCAGTTGTAAAATGTCGATCTTAATAAACAAAAATAATTAAAACCGAACAAGTCAGTACATGGATTGGTGGTTGTAGACAGACCACCAAACCATTCTAAAAACTAGGCTGATCTCCCCAAAATTTTTGGGGTAAGACTGGCCAGATTACAAAATTTTAAAACTTTCACCACATTGCCATTGTTTAAAATGAGAGACAGATCATTGGCTAGGCCAACGTCTGCCCTTAAGTTTAAAAACAACACACAATCAGTTAAAATGTGGCGTACCTTCAAAGGTACGCCACAAGCATCACATTCCGGTGGGTCCTCCCGGCGGAGAAGAAAGCTGTGTGTCAGAGGACAGTGCCCTATACGGACGCGAGTAAGGAGAACTTCATCCCGCCTCGCCCACTGGAAGGAGCTGCTCCATGGCTGAACGGTCGATTTGACCTGCCGGAGCTTATTATGCTCGACTTCCAGCTACTGCCTCTGCCAAATATCAAAAATAAATCTCTTCGCCGCCGAGGCAACATCAGACTTTGGGACCGGAGCAAAGTTCGATTCGGACCTTGTCGCAGGCTAACTTGGCAGAAACATCGGCTGCCTCATTCCCCCCTGATTCCCACATGGCCAGCTACCCAGCAGAATAATACCTCCTTTCCATGAGATTGAAGGGAAAGGAGGGAGTCCTGGACTAGACGTTCTGCTGGGTACATATTACCTATAGCCTGAATAAAGCTGAGAGAATCACAGCATATGATGAAACACTTATTTGCTTTCATATGCTGGAGCGACTTTAGCACGGCGTAGCACTCGGCAGTAAAAATGATGCATCTGCCATCCAGTTTGAATGTGTTAGTCGCTCGAGGGAACACTACGGAGCAGCCAACTCCGTTAGTATGCTTAGACCCATCCGTATTGTGAGGTCCCCACTCACCAGTCATTACTAAGTGCTATTGTCATTTTATTAATTGATTGTAAATAAATTTATAATTTCATTTGTAAAAAAGGTCTTCCAGCATAGTAGATTGTACAGTATGGGGTAGTTTTAAGTTATTTTAGTGATTTCATGTAACGGAAGTTGGCAATACTGTAATAGTATGAGATTGAGTGTCGTAGAAGGAAGAAGCCAATATGGCGGGAGAGGCTGTTTTGAGCGAGCATAGCGGGCACATGTGATTGCGGCTAGAGTAATGAAAATTTGTATAGAATATTGTGTCAGTAACAGCATTGGTTTTTATGTGAAATTTTAATTAAAATAAATTGTGAATTGTAGCAAAAGTGCAGTGAAATTCATTTACATAATATTACAACATCCGTTGCGCGAACTGATAGATTATTGAAACTTTTGTAATAAAAGTACATTATACTGTATACTAATACAATCGGCGAGGTGGTAGCGACGACCGTTAAAAGGCCTGTTAGGGCCAAGTGCCCAAATAAAGCGGGCTATCAAACCTTGCTTGTCGCAGTCAAAATAGCGATAACAGGGACCTCGCAAAGTGGCGACGAATCTGCCAGGATAAGTGCAAAATATTGCATTTATTCAATAACGACCTTGGGTATTCTTCGACTGGAGCCAGCTAGCAGTTTCTGGAGCAGAGGTTAGCAGACGTGAAGATCATCGCAGCATTGGCAAGTACAGAAATTCAATATAAATTTTCCGAAAGAGTGGCAGCAAGCAGAATTTGATACAGTGACTTCCGTAAAATAAAACGCCAGTAATAAATTTGGAAAAAGTGATTTAAGTTTCTTTAAAGAACGAACAGTTAAATGCAACAGTTTGAAAAAGAATGAAAATCAGAAGTAAACTTTTGTTAATTTCGGAAGAATTAAATCTGTAAATTTGTCATAAGAATGGTTTTGGAAATTAAAAAATTTGTCCAAATTAGATTTAAATGCTGAGAAGACCTTAGTTAAGCAAATAAAGAATTTTTTTAAGCAATAGTGGGAAGGGTTTTATTTAAATTGGTAACTGAAAGATAAATGCATGTGTAAAAGCCATTGTGATTTGTAATGCTACGTTGATGCATGTTTTTTGTGTGTTGTAAAATTTATGTTTGCAGTGCTGTGGCCATTGCTGTGTAAAGTAAGTAATTCATAAAAGGCTTTCTGTGTTCAAAATGGGTTTCTGTACCCATTAAAGAGTATTTCTGCGTTGAAAAACAGCGTTGTGAAAATTTTGGAAGTGATTTTATGTTTGTGTTTTGCGTGTGAATTAACGGGGTATTTCAGTAGTAATATTATTTTATTTGGCAGTGAATAAGTAAAATGGAAGTAATTAAGGACAAATCTTCGGGTTGCAGTGATAGATTAATTTCTAAAGCTGGGGATAATGATAGTATTGTTTGTAACAATGAAGATTCCGGTTTTGTCGAGCAGTCAGCTAACAGGGAGGGAAGTGGAGTTGACTTGACCAGCGAGTTTAATTCAACCGAAGCTAGCTGCGTTAGTTTCTGTGACGGCATGGGGGGAAGCGGAGTTATGTATTCAACCAAAGATAGTATTGAGGTAGATGTTAAAGATAGTGATGTTTGTGAAGTCGAGTCAAAGAGTTTCATGATTAGTGCGATGTCAACACCAATACCGGTTAATCAAATTAATATTCAAGAAAAAGAGACGGGTAATAAACAAATCGATGTTCAGCAACAGAAATGCGGTGAGCTGTCGATGCTAATTGTTTTATTGGAGAAAATGAGAGAAGAGTCAAAACAAATGGCTGAGAAAATAGAAGAGTCAAAACAAACTGCTGAAATAATGAGAGAAGAGTCAAAACAAACAGCTGAGAAAATCGCAGAAAAATTGGAAAGAAAAATTACCGAGACTTGTAATGATTTGACCGAAAAAATTAAAGAAGAAGGGCAGATTTTAAGACAGGAAATGTTGTTAACAATGGATAGATGTATTCAACAGTCGGAAGAAAAACTGTGACAGGAAAATAGAGAGTGTAAGACAAGTATTAAAAGAAGATATCAACACAAAAATAGAGAAAGAGATATCAATGGTGTATGATTACGTTGGGAAGCGTGAAGAGGCTAACAAGCAGAATGTAGTGTGTTTGGTACAACAAAAGGTGGAGGAAGCAGTGAAGGAAAATAGGAAGGAAATACAGGAAGAGCGTATAGCTATGCAGGAAGAAAATAAGATAATTTATGAAAACCAAAAGGAGTGTGCAAAAGGGATTGAAGAATTAAAAGAGAAAGCTGAAACCAATTCCAAACAAATTTACCGGTTGAAGAGGGATTTATGACTATGGATAAGGAAGTGAAAGGAGCATTTAACCAAGTGGATGACCAGATGAAATCAGTCAAAGAAGAGGTGAAGGAAGAAGTGAAACATCTGATTAAGAAGTTTGGGGAAGAAGAACGGCGAAATTTGGCTGCTATGGGGATTGGTGGTATCATCACAAACCAGATTTAATTACCTGAAGTAAAATTTGAACCTGAAAAAACAGTGCATCCGGTAGAATTTGCTCGAGTTTACAAGAATGGGTTACCTTGTGAGTGGTCAGACTTGGATAAGATAAGATATGTAAAGAATATGCTACAAGGGGATGCTTTCGTATGGAGTTGTGGCAGTGTTGAAGAATGTAATGATTTCGAGGAATTTTTGAAATTATTTTTAAACAAATATTGGTCACAGAGAAAACAAAGGAATGTGAGGAGAGATTTTTGGAACTGTCGCTATTATAGTAGACGTGAGGGGAGCATGAAGAATTTTTGTGAAGCAGTGATGAAAGAATTGTGCTACCTGGATCAAGAAGTCGGCGATGATGAAAAAATAGAAGTTCTGTTGCAAAAATTGCCTAGGGGTGTCCAAGAAAAGCTAGTAGTAGTTCAATGGAATAGTATAGAAGATTTTTTGGAAATAGTTGAAAGGTTGGACCGCTGGAATAGTGCGAATGAGCAAAGCCTGAGAGGGGATAAGAGGAATGACTATCGAAGTTATAATGGGTCGAACCAGATGAATCCACGGGACGATTGTACCAGAGACAGAGGTCGAGGAAATGGATATCACCGAGAGGAACAGTATAACAGAAATTCTGGAGATGGAAGAAGGGAAAATGAAGATGGGCGACATGAATATCAGGGGTCATATCATAACAGTAGTCCGGCCAGGGGAAGAGATGGAGGAAGGCAGCTTGTTTCCCCATCGAGTGGAGGGAAACTCTGCGCCGCAACTGGGGCGGTCCGCTCAGTAGCGGAGGAAGTCGAAATAGGACCAAAGAATCAAAACAACAGAAATCACAGGAATGACAGTAACACCTACCAGAGAGCTGAGGACCTACAGAGAAATGACAACGAATGTGATAGTGCAGATTATAAACTACAACAGCAGGGGGCAAAATCAAGAGAAATCGAAAGAACTGGATGTCGGGGTTTGTGACGAGAAGGAACCACTGAGGTGGTGGGAATGTTTCAAGTTTTTAGACGAAAGGGGAGACACAGGACATTGCAAGAATGTGCGACTATGATTGGCAAAAAGAAGGGGTGCGAGAATTGGCTGAAATCGATCTGGGAATCCATGATAACGAAGAGAAATGTAGTAGCAGTGTAAGAGAATACACTTTAGCAGAAGATATGATGACAGATGAGCTTGTATCGAAAGAATTTGAGGAAGATATGTATGAAACTAAAACAGAAGATAGTATCGGAACAAGTGACGAAGATGAGGAAGAGTATAGCGACGAAAATGGTAGCGAGGACGAAGATGATAATCTGAAAGAAGAAGAATCAGGTGGAATGTTAGACAATGAAGAATATGAAGGAGTGAGATTTTTCCTTGTGAGGAAATATGCCAATAGCAATGAATGATGGAAGGTGAAATGCCAGAGGAGGCAAATGTTGAAGTTTCGGAAGAAGGTAGACACGGACATAAGCTCATTTGCGGGAAATAATGAATGCAAAACAGGATGATGGAAGTCAATTCAATAGAGAGAAATGTAGACTTACAGCAGCTACACCTGAGAGATGGGAGTAGCATTAGAAGTGTTAAAGTGGTCTCCAGAAGAGTTTGAAAAAGATTGGAAGAAAAGGAAAAAAGTAAAACCGTACGTTGTGGGGGCATGACATTGAGTAGACTATGTCACAGATTTCGAAGATGTCATAAACAGTGTACCTAGTGAGAGTACTGGTTACACCCCATATTTTTTGATGTATCATAAAGAAGAACCGAATTTGATTAAAGAAGTAATTAATTTTCCTGCAAGTCAATGTGTATCTAAGGAAGCAGTTTGTAAGCAAGTAAGGGAGAGAATGAAGAAGAAAGCTGAGGAAAGGAAGAGAAAGCACGACCAGAGACGAAAACCTGTTGAATTTAATTTGAACGACTTGGTATTGGTAAAAACACACGAGAGGTCTTGCGAGATAAATGCTGAGATTAAAAAATTCTTTAATGTGTTCCATGGGCCGTTTCGAGTGGAGGGAAAGCCCCATAAGAATGCCTATTTTCTTGTGTACCCGAAGTCAGGAAGGAAGTTTGGGTTGCGGAATGTGACTGATTTGAAGTTGTATAAGGTGAGAGAGGAGAAATAATTACAATGTAGTGTATTATAAATGTTAATGAACTTCTATTATTGGACTACAGCAAAGGACATTGTGTGAGAAACTGTAGCGAACCATGGTGTAATGGAAAAGTGTGTAATTTGTGTTACAAAGGAGTAATGCCTGGTGAAAGGGTTGAACTTTGCCCCAAATAACCAACTTTTGTGATTACAAAAAAGTGCTAATTAGTGGCAAAGTGGGGGCATGTGTGAGGTCCCCACTCACCAGTCATTACTAAGTGCTATTGTCATTTTATTAATTGATTGTAAATAAATTTATAATTTCATTTGTAAAAAAGGTCTTCCAGCATAGTAGATTGTACAGTATGGGGTAGTTTTAAGTTATTTTAGTGATTTCATGTAACGGAAGTTGGCAATACTGTAATAGTATGAGATTGAGTGTCGTAGAAGGAAGAAGCCAATATGGCGAGAGGCTGTTTTGAGCGAGCATAGCGGGCACATGTGATTGCGGCTAGAGTAATGAAAATTTGTATAGAATATTGTGTCAGTAACAGCATTGGTTTTTATGTGAAATTTTAATTAAAATAAATTGTGAATTGTAGCAAAAGTGCAGTGAAATTCATTTACATAATATTACAACATCCGTTGCGCGAACTGATAGATTATTGAAACTTTTGTAATAAAAGTACATTATACTAATACAATCGGCGAGGTGGTAGCGACGACCGTTAAAAGGCATGTTAGGGCCAAGTGCCCAAATAAAGCGGGCTATCAAACCTTGCTTGTCGCAGTCAAAATAGCGATAACAGGGACCTCGCAGTATACACTGGGGTAAACATGTGATGCTGATTTAAAATGTCTCTAAAAATATTATTAAAAACACTGTCAGTGGTACACAGTTTGTTATACAGAGACAGGTCTAAAATTATTCTGGGCCTCTTTAAAAGCCAGGGAGGAGATTTACTCCAACCCTGGTGATAAAAAAAGGGAAGCTCAAATCCTTATTGTTCTAAAATAGCCTTTGTACGGTAGCTGAACGGTTTAGTGGCTCTATGCTGGTTGGTATAGAGCCGCTCGCAGTTGGGATGCAGAACTATGTCGTACACGGGACTGCCAGGTGTCATGGCAAAGTGCAGGTAGTGTCGCACCATGAGGAGTCGCCGGTGCATGGTAAGCGGCGGCTCGCCCGAGTCAGCACAAATGCTGACAATAGGGCTGGTGCGATATGCACCCATGGCGAGCCGAATTCCAGCATGGTGGACACTATCCAATATACGCAGATAGCTGTCCCGTGCTGAGCCATACACAATACAACCGTATTCCAACCGTGACCGTACAAAGGCTCTGTAAAATTGTAGCAGGCAGGAGCGGTCAGCATCCCATGACCTGCCACACAGACATTTTAAAAGATTAAGAGCTTTTAAGGCCCTGGCTCTCACATCTTTTAAATGCGCAAGTCAGTTGAGCCTTGTGTCAAAGATGAGGCCTATAAATTGAACTTTTTCAGTAAAACGTAAAACAGTATTCCTCAAGGTAAGTTGGGGCTCTGATAAAAGGCTTCTGCTACGTGTAAAAAGTACATATTGGGTTTTCTCGGCAGAGAAACGAAAACCGGTGTGCACTGACCACTCATCCAGCCTGTTCAGCATGAGTAGCAGCTGCCGCTCAGCGCTTCTCAGGCTGGAGAATGCACAAAAGATTGAGGAACACCGTTTTCCTGAATAAAAAGATCAGACACTTCACTACCAACTCGGTACTGGAAGCAACGACCAGATAAAAATGATTTTAAAAAACGGGGCTGGTTACCCCTAAAACCCCAGTCATGTAATTGTTTTAAAATAACATGCCGCCAAGTAGTATCGTAGGCCTTCTCAATATCGAAAAATATCCCCACCAGATGTTGGCTGTGGATGAACGCATCCTGTATTGCCGCTTCCAGCAGGATCAGGTTGTCCAAGGTGGAACGGAACTTCCTGAATCCACACTGAAAGCGGCTCAGAAGGTTTTGGGACTCCAGACACCAGACGAGGCGGTGGTTTACCATCCTCTCCAGTGTCTTCCCCACGCAGCTTGTCAGGGCAATATTACGATAACTACCTGGCAACAACTTATCCTTTCCAGGCTTTAAAATAGGAATCAATGTTGCTTCTTTCCACGAGTCGGGGAAGTGTCCTCCGGTCCAGATATCGTTAAAAATATCTAGAAGGTACTCTTTAGCATCCTTATTAAGATGCCTCAGCATCTGGTACTGGATCAGATCAGGCCCTGGAGCAGTGTTGTTTGCACTGTTTAATGCTGACTCCAGCTCCCAAGATGTAAATGGGCAGTTGTAGGCCCCTGTATTCGACGAATCGAAGTACAGCGGCAGCCTGCTTGTGGGTGGATGTTTCCAAAAGCAGTGTCCCATTCCTCAGCTTTTTTACCGATTTGAGGGTACCTGCAATACCCTCTAAACACTTGTGTACATGAAATGGAAAGACCTTATCAAAAGATCCCTCCACCCTTGTCATAATAATAAGGCATTGTCAATAATACAATCCTTGCCATTGCTGTTGTTTACATCCAGAGGAGGGCTTTCAACTCTCACCCGTTTGTAAGAACTGGATGTATTTTTATTAACCGGTGACACACCCGGGCCGCAGGGGTTTTTAGGTTTTTTGTGAGTAGGAATTTTGGTCCCACAAGAAAAAACCATTTTAAAAAAGAAGTGCTTATACAACAGGGGTGCGCAGGTGCCCCTGAGGTCGCATGTTAGCGGGTGGTTTGCCTCACCACTCATCCACCTCCTCGGCACGTGTCCGACCTTGAGTTTGAGGTTTTTTTTTTATAGAGGTTTGTTCTGTCCTCGCGATCCCCGTTCTCCTAGGCACACAATGTTCCACCGCCACGCCCTACAGTGGTCGTTGAAGCATGATAGGAGTTTACGGTGTGGGAAACTTGCGGCGCTCACAAGTTTCCAGCTCGGGCACCGTGGGTTCGCCAAACCCGTACCTGGCACTTGCGTACCAGGCCCCTACGGGGTACAAGGTTACCCAAAGGTATAACACTGAATAAATCTTTTTTTTTCTGCTTATGGTTTTATGCATCATCAGGGTTGAAGTCATTAGAGGCAGGAGAGAACTGGGGACGATGAATGAGAAGGAATTCAGCCACAGCCTCTTGCAGTAACCATCCCGGCATTCCCCTATAGTGATTTCAAGAAACCACAGAACATTGAAATCTAGGCAGCTGCACAGGGATTTGAACACACATCCTCCCCAATGGTAAACTTGAGTGTTAAAACTCGCCCACATCACTCAGTGCCCCTGAATAAGAAAGACATGGCAAACTGTATATTACTGAAGTGAAACTTCTTTGCACATGGTTGGGAAAAATTTGTTAGCATTACGCGTTAAGTGGTGCAAACTTAACAATACTTTGATGCAAGCAGCCAAGATAATAGCTGATATCACTTAACCTCATGTTAAAACATTCGATCATATTAAATATGAAACATATATTTTATATTTAAGTTGTAATAAACCTTTGATTACAAAATTTATTAATACAAAATCACTAAATACAGCATAAGTAAAATAATAATAATACTCACGTAAATTAATAATAACTAGATGGTTCATGTAAAAATTTCGTGAATACAATGAAAAGTAAGGTTGGGGGTTTGTAATAAGATGAAAGGAAAACAGCCTAATTTGTGTAAATTTGTTTAGTGTAATAGGTACGTAACAAAGTTAACACCAGTGAAGCAGTTTATTAATATCTCTGTGATATGTAGTGCTGCTATATAGCGACTTGGCTCTGAACTGTCTCATATGTGCGACATTCACAATTATAACATATGCTCTTTAAGGGTCAAATTCTGAAAAATATTATTGTTAATTTATAATGTTGCCTGAGTGGAGATTTTAATCTTTTAAATGATACTTCATTTATGTATTTAGGTTAGGTGTAAATGGAGATAAATGGCTTGCAACAAAAAAACAGTTTATGGAAATAATGATACCTTTGCCCTTGAAGGGTCGAATTCTGAAAAATTTCTTTCTTAAGATATGACATGACCAAAGCAGAGCCCTTAATCTTTAATATGATAGCCCATTTATCTATTTTGGTTAGATATCAAGGGAGATAAATGGCTCAAGATAAAAAAAAAAGTTACGTAAATAATGATAATTTTGCCCTTTCAGGGTCGAATTCCAAAAAAATTCTTTCTCAAAATACGATTTGACCAGGGCGGTCGCTTCAAGGGTAAATGATACCTCATTTATATATAGCAGTTAGATATGAAGAGAGAAATGGCTTGTGACACAAAAACACGTTGTAGAAATATTGATACTTTTGTCCTTTAAGGGCTGATTTCCAAAAAAAAACCTTTCTTAATATTTTATTTGATCAAAGTGGAGACCTTAATCTCTAAAATAATACTTCATTTATCAATTTCGGTTAGATATTAAGGGAGATAAATAGCTCTTGATAAAAAATAAGCTATGGAAATAATGACAACTAGATGACCAGTGCGAAAACCCACGAATACAATGAATAGTGTGGTTGGGAGTTTGTAATAGGATGAAAGAACAACTACTTAATTTGTAGATAACACTCTCGGGATTCTAGCCGCGTCAAATAAAAGTCAACTGGCGACGTTTCGAGAGCCGGCACTGCTCCCATTGTCAAGCCCTTGCAGGGCTTGACAATGGGAGCAGTGCCGGCTCTCGAAACGTCGCCAGTCGACTTTTATTTGACGCGGCTAGAATCCCGAGAGTGTTATCTACAGTGCTGCTGCCGCGAAAACGTTCACAGTTATTTAACTACTTAATTTGTTTCAATTGTTTATTTATTTAGTGTAATAGGTACATAACGAAATTTGACACCAGTGAAACAGTATATTAATATCTCTGTGCTACTGCTATCTAGTTGTTAGGCTGTGAACTGTCTCATACACGCGACTTCCATAGTTATTACTTTTGCATTTTAAAGGTCAAATTCAGAAACATTTCGTTCTTAAGAAATTATGCGACCAAAGAAGAGGATCTTAATCATTAATACGATAGCTCATTTATCTATTTTGATTAGATATCAAGGGAGATAAAAATAACATCTGTATGAGGTGGGCGACTTCTAACAAATTTACGAAGTTCGTTGATTCACATATAACTGGTCAGTTGGCGGAAGTCGCCCGCCTTGTACAGATGTTGTCTAGTAGATGGAAGGAAGAATCGTGAGGATGTGCAACTTCGCACGAAAGTGACTGAATTGTGATAATGCTTCCGCGTATGTAATTTTAACGTCTGTATAATGTCATATTTTAAAGACAAAAGCTGTATGTATATATTTTATCATAGTGCAATTTTAACATGAATTTTTGTTTAGGTGTCATACTTCTGAAGAAGACAAACATGTATTTGTCGAAACTACAGTAAATTTTTAAAGAATAAAAACTTTTAGGCAACTGGTGGCGTTTTCGTAGCTTTATGCTAATATAAAAAAAATTTTACCGTTGCTGACACGCAGCTATGCTCAAGATTTTAAAATGGTATTATTTTCCCACTGGAGAGTAGAAGAAACATAAAAAATACACAGAAAAAATTGTATTTTACCAACAGAAGTTTCACTTATGTACATGCTGAGACATGATTTTTTTAAATATATAACCCACTCATTTACTGAGGTCATTTTTGATAGCAAGGAATTAAGAAAATACAATAAAAAAGTACTTTTTGTCATCCTGAAAAATTCCCAAAAACAGATGACTCGACTTTTCCATTGCTGTTAACTTTTCATCTCCAAAGATCATACTTCAGTTTCAAGAACAAATAATAATAACTGACTGTCAGATCAAGACTGTGTGATACAAAACTAAGTGCATTAAAGCGACAATCTTCAACAGTAGTCTTTATTTGGAATCCAGGGTGGGCTGGTGTATTGTCACGCTAGAACTGAACACTTTTTAGAAAGTTTACTTTCATTTTCTACATCTACATCCATACTCTGCAAATCATAAACATTGTGGGTGGCAGAGGGTGCTCATTCCAATACCGAATAGCACAATGAAAGAAGGAATACATAAAAGCACCAGTACGGCATCTTATTTCTCTAATCTTATCCCTCCAGTCATTGCGACTTAAATAGGTTGGCGGAAGAAGTATTTCATTGCACTCGAAATTTAAATTTTTTCGAATATTCTCCAATAAATTCGAACGCAAGCTATGTCGTCTGTCTTCCAAACTATCCCAGCCCAATCTATGTATCAATTCTGTGACGCTTTCATAAGGGCAGTAACAACAAGTCACGAATCGAGCGGCTCTCCTCTGCACCCTCTCCACTGAGTCAATAAGAACCTTGCAATATGGATCCCAAACCCCACAACAGTAATCCAGATGCAGACATACTAGTGTTTTATATGCTTGGAAAGGTCCAAATATTATTATGGGTATGAGTATAAATGTTCTTAGATTGATTTGTGAACATTTGAGAGAGCTGCTCCACTTAGCACAGCCGTAGCGGCCTCAGCTGCTGAGTCGCGAATTCCACGCGCGTGCTAGTGTCAGTAACTTGATAGTATTTAAAGGGAGATGCCATCTTGTCTCGCTCTCTGCAGTTCAGTTGACCAACGAGACTGGCACGATGTAGCGAGGTAATAGTTGCGAGTCTGTCTGCTGCCGCATGGCAGTTAGACATAGTCTGTTCTAGTCTTGTAGTATTAGTATTTGATTCTGTTCTATAGCTCGTATGTCTATAAGTTCCAGCATCAATACGCATTCGTAAATTCATAGTTTAACTTATAACTTGAGTCTCGTGCATCACTGTTATTATGTTTGCGTGGGGTTCTTATTGGTTATTTATAATTTTAACAGTTATCATTGGTTCCAAATCATGCCATAGTTAAATCATTATCACATGTCTGAAGGAGACTTAGTTCCATTACTGTCGATACCATATTGGTGAATTTGAGAGCTACTGCGCGTGTTATTCCTCCCGTCCTAACTTAGTTGGAAATGCGGACGCATGTATTATGTTTTGGTATCTGATGAATAAATACTCTCATTCAGTTACAGTAAGTTACCCAGTAGTTTCAGATATAATACACACAATGTGAGTAATATGTTCCCAAGGTAAGAAGTACGTGTTTATCTATTGCTAAGAGTAATGTTAACTTCATTGATTACTAACTAACACAGTTGGAGAATATGCTTCACTTAAACTCGCCTGGTGTCAGACTGGCAATTCCATGTAATTCTACATTAATCCGCCCACTTGATAGTTGCTCAATGCAATAATATCATAAAACCCCCACGAAGTGAAAGACCACTACAACCACGGTTAATCCTCTACATGCTATCTCCTTTGTATGAGCATTACAATTCCTCAAAATACGACCTATGAATCATAATTTAGAATTAACCTTGCCTATGACGGAAGTTATGTGCATGTCCTATTTCATGTTGCTTTGTACTATCACCCCCAGATACTTCACGGAATCAATCGTGTCAACAGCTGAATTGTTTATTTTGTACTCGTGAACAAACTGATTCTTCTTGTTACTTATCTGCACTGCCTTGCACTTTTTGCAATTAAGTGCAACTAAGCCATTTACAGCATCAATCGAAAATAGCATCCAAATCACGCTGAATTTCTAAGCAATCATCGGAGCACCTTATTTCCCTATAGATAACTGCATCGTCGGCAAACAATTGCAACCAGCATTTGACGTTGTCACCTAGATCGTTTATAAATATTAATGAAAGAAGCGGTCCTATTACACATACTTGAGGAACCCCATAGTAAAACGTATCTTAGAAGAGGTTTCCCCGTCAACAACGACATACTGTGATTGACCAGTTAGAAATCATGTATACATTTGCAAATCTGATCCGATATACTGTATGCTCAAATCTTTTCTAAAAGTCTGTTGTGTGGTACAGAATCAAAAGCTTTCTGAAAATCCAAGAAAATTGCATCAACTTGTGAACCTGCATCGATAACTTTCATTACATCATGGGAAAATATGGCCAATTGTGTTTTACATGATCTCTTCTTCCGAAATCCATGTTGACACAGTGTAAGTAACTTGTTCTCATCTAGAAACTTCATAATGTTAGAGCATATGACATGCTCCAGAATTCTACCGCAGACAGATGTTAGAGACATGGGTCGATAATACCTAGGATCATTCCGATCTCCTTTCTTGGAAACGGGAATTACCTGGGCTATTTTCCAGCTAGAAGGTAGTTTTCTCCTCTTCTAAATATTTACAGAATATATCTGACAGAAATGATTCAATTTCCTCTGCGTATTCAGAAAATACTCTTACCGGTATACCAATGGGCCGCGGAGCCTTACCCCATCTCAGGAGCTATAATTGCTTTAGAATACCTATGCTATCCATTTTTATTGGATCCATCCCTAATTCAACATGTGGTAAACTGGGGATATTTTCCATGTATTCACGCGTGAATGAATTTTTGAATTCAGTGTTAAATACGGTAGCCTTGTCGCGGCTGTTGTCAACTTCCCGTCCATCTTTTATTAGAACTGGCTTATTGTTTCCACTACAACTAACTTTTTTACATAAGACCAAAATTTCTTAGGGTTTTTGGTGAGATTCTTAGAGAGAGACATGGAATGAAAGTCATTAAAGGCCCCACGCATCACATTCTTAACATGTCCCCTTATCTCCTCTAACTTATCTAAATCAGTCTGATGCATCGTCCTTTTTGATCATGCATGTATCTTCCTTTGCTTTTTGAGTAACCTTTTAACTTCCCTTGTATACCATGGGGATCATTCCCTTGCCTGATTGTCAATTTTGGTATAGGCAAGTCCATACCTTCCCTGACTATATGTATGAATCGATGCCACCTCTCTTCAACGGTGCCTCATGCTACTATGAAGGTATGGTAATTATGCCTCACATACATTCTAAAACACTCTTTTGAAGCCTTTCCAAATCTGTAAACGATCCTTTCTATTGCGCATGGTTGTTAATTTACTATAGCAATTACAGCTTTGTGATCAATTACTCCCGCAGTGGTAAAAATATACGTGAATAATTCAGGCCTATTTGTAACGAGAATATCTAAAATATTTTCTTTACCATTGAGGTATTGTATTGGTTCAGTTACAAGCTTGTGATCTGAGAAACGGTCTAGAATGATTTCGCAAGCTGGTTTATCCCTGCCCCCAGTAACGTAAACATAATTAGTCTAGTCAATATATGGCAAGTTAAAGTCACCACCTAGCATTATTGTATGATCTGGAAATTGCTGAGCTATATTACTTACATTATTCCTTAAGGCCTCGGCAATAGTTACACTTGCATCTGGTGGACAATAGAAGGAGCCTATCACAAGTTTTGTTTTAGCTACGTTGAGCTTGATCCATAAGATTTCATAGACAGTAGTGACATCTATTTCGTGTCATCGGAGGTATTATTAACAGCCACAAATACACCACCTCCTTAGGAATGCAACCTATCCTTACGGAAAATGATCATGCAATTATTAAAGATTTCAGTGGAAACTTATATCCGGTTTCAACCAAATTTCTGTGCCTATTACGATATCAGAATCTGTACTACGAATAACATTTTCGAGTTCAGGCTTTTTTATAACAAACACATCTGCAGTTAACTACTAGAACTTTTAAATTTCGAGATTCTTTTAAGTTACCCCCTAACATGCAGTGCTGAATTTATCTGGATTGTCTGTAACTGAATTTCCTCCTCAGGGTCATCCTCCCTCAGCCTAAAAAACCCCCCTGCACTCCACACGGCCCCTGCCACCCGTGTAGCCGATTCCCGTGTGTAGTGCACCCCTGATCTCTAGAAGACTCAACCTCAGGGCGAAGATCAAGGAATCTGCAGCCATGACTATCACAGAAGCACCATAGTCTCTGATTCAGCCCCTCAACACGCTCTGAACAAGGTCCACAGTCAGTCTGTCGACAATGCTGCAGATATAGCTCAGCAGAAATCTTGCGGCCAATGGCCACAGAGTTCACCCTTTCTGCAAGTCGCCCAAAGGAGAGAGGAAAACCTCCGACCCTAGGTGGCAAGCGTTATTGGTGCTGACATGAGCCACAATCCACAGCTGTTTCTGTTTAATGGCAGCTTTAAGTTTTATCATTCGGTTGTAGAACATACAGCATTTATCGCAACAGTTTTCTTCTTGAATTATGAATAAAATGTGGTTGAAAATTCAGAAAACTGTCATTATGTGCTTATTCCTTGTCTGCCTCACTTTTGCCTCAAGTAAAGAAGATTTCTTTGTGCATCCATTCTTGTTTGGGTAGAGGATAAGAGTACAGAACCACTGTCTTAACACCATGTTGGGGATCTATGTTCTTCTTTAATTGTATTCCTGTATCTTTCAACCAACTTAATGTGTGAGCAAATGAAGTCTCTCCAGTATTATCTGTTCACAGAACTACTCTCAATACAGACAACTAGTTATTTTTCTATACAGAGATGCGCTAGTAACAACAGCGAATATAACAAAAACAAATTAGAGCCCAAAAATCAATGACTAAATGTCCTAGCAACTGAAATTAAATGAGATTATTGATAATTCTATACTCCTTTAATTAATATTATAGTTACAGGTATATCTACTTCAATAATCTTATTAGGGTGTACCTAATGACTGAAGATATGAAAGTATACATAATACTTTGTCATTCAGATTAACTGTATTTTAAACACACACAAAAGCACTGTAAGATGATAAAATTAGAAACTTACATCATTTTGTGTTTCACAAATTCAATGTGATGAAGGAAATCCCACCCAACCATCAAGCAATATAATAGTTCATTTTGAGAAAGGACAGAACCAGAAATGAAAACATTACGGTGAGACCAAAAGTCAAAACATTAGAACAGACAATAAAGAAGAAAAGAATGTAATGGCTGGGGTATGTCATGAAAATGGAGGAGAGTGTCGAAATTAGCGCCCTTGAAAAATGAAAATGTAAAGAATCCTAGTGGAAGACCACACAAGAAGGATAGCTATACAGGTGGAAGGGAGTTGATTGGAGACAAATGATACAAGAAGCAACCTGGAGATACCATCAGACAAGGAAGAGGATGTGCCAAATAACCCACAAAAGTGGAAATGTCAAATGATGCCAAATCTGTTACAATAAATTCATTACTTGCAAAAAAATACTAACAATAGGCATGCATGTAGTACTAGAGTCAATAAAATACAAAGGTACACTACCATGAAGTCGCTAGAAACAATTTGTGGATTTCTACAGGCAATATGGTTGAAATCAAAGAAATTATTGTAAGTTTCGTGACAGGTTAAAGATAGTAAGCATTAATTTTAAACACAGTTAAATTTACCTGCTTCCACTATGAGGGCTAAACGTTGTTATAACATCCACAGGCTTATAAAGCTTTCCACTAGAGCTTAGCAAGTAGAACAATGCAGTGAAGAAAACTACCTGAAAATGTGAAAATCACCTTTTACAAATAAAACAAAGTGTAAAGAACTTTTTGTTTGGTTATAAGATCAATAATTAAAAAAAAACATCAAGTTATTTGTAAGGTATCCCTTCGCTCTATTTTCGAGATTTAGTTAAAATCCGGCCAAGTTTGAGGTTAACTTCAGTACACGATACCACAGTTAAAATCGAGTTAACAACACTTCAAGTACAGTAAAGTAAATAAACAGCACTTAGCAAACATAAATAAACCATAAATTGCAATAAATCAATGATATTCCAACAGGAAATAGGTTATTCCATATAAAAGTAAACTTTCACTGTCAGATCCTAATATTGGTTAGGGAGATGTTCTGAACAGATTTAAAAGAAGTAAATGTTAAATAACAGTAAATATAGTGCCTAAACAAACTTTTTATCATTATTACTACCAAACATTATTCCAGAGATAAATAAATAATTTCAATATAAATCAAATCTAACCCTAAAATTTTGCCATATACCAGATTTTGGTATTTCTGAGGAGATTTTTATACAGTAAAGGTTGTAAAAAAGCCAATAAAAGCCAGGCCTAGACCTACAATAACCATAACTTCACAGTTAAATATAGTTTAGCAGATATTTTAAAGAAGTAAATAGGATGACTGGATAGTAGACTGAAGCAGTATGAAAATAACACATTGCGATGGAATTTGACCATTTTAAAGTTCTAAAAGTAAATAGAATAATGCCTGAGACAGTTTAGAAGGATAATTAACAAGTTTCTGATAGTTTTCAAGCATTTAATAATCACAAGAAGTAGTTTTGAAGAAATTTGATCACTCATTTTCATAAACAGTTTACATAAACAATTTTAGGCCATTTAAATAATTTCAGGACTTAAAAAGTAGACAAAAACGCAGTAAATAATCTTCTCTTTCAGTTTTAATAGGTTCTAAGTAGTTTCAATCCGGAAAATATGAAATGTTAGTAAAAACAGGAAGCCGGTACATAGACGAGATTATCGAACCTTTCAGCATTAATTCCACCACTTATAAACTATTTTAAAAGCGCTAAGAACAGTTAAAAGCTAGCAAATACACGTAATTAATTTTCTATAACCATTAAAAGACGTTTTACTAACCTGTAGTTGGTTAACCCAATTTCGAAGTAACTTGCCAGAGGCACTGTACACATAATATGCTTTTACACTGATTTTGAACACTGTCACACCATATAAAGTAACTAATAAATTAAAACAATCCTAAAGAGAGGTAAATTCATCTAAATCTGATAGTTTCCAGCCATTTAAGTATTTTTAAATGCTATCTGAACACATAAAATAGATCACTCAACTTTAACATTTTCTTATTCAAAAGCCTACTTTGATTCCGGTTTAAAAAGTAGTTTTTCTTAAAGATCCATTCTTCTAGTTTCGTACACATTAATTTCATGTTGTTTAAAGCCGTAGAACCGATATTAGAGAATTTTCTAAACCACTAATAGCACACGTGGAAATAACAAAACAAATTTACTGTATCCAAGATATCGCACCGACGAAAATGGGATAACTTTTAAAATACGCAGTTTAATACAGGCTACACATTAGTAATTTTTCCGGTTTAATAATCAATATACCTTCAGAGCTACATATAAAAATACATGAATAATAAAAATGGCGCGTGTGAGAAAAATCTGTTTATAGTAATAACTCAATCAGTTCCTGACCGATCTAAATAAAATTTACATTTTTGAGAGGCTAAAACCCGGGCCTACACTTTGGTAATAATTTTACGTTTGAAACCCATGCAGATAAAGATTCCTAAAATTTTTTGGAGATGTTGCAATCGGGAGGAAATTTGAAATTCGCTGTGACGTCAGAGCCAAAATTAAAGTTAAAAATAAAGTAAAATTTTGCCTCACCAAACAACACACGTAAACTCCCATAACTTATGCCGTTCTAGTTTTTAAATTGATCACCTTAGAGGGAAGTTATGGATTTAAATGTAAGTGAATGTTTGAGAAAGCGGAAGGGCACAGCCGGAGTGCAGCCTCACGTAAGGTACGCCTATATAAGCGAGACAGGCGGAGCCCGCGTTGGCCGGTGATATTCAGTACTTTGTCTAACTCGAAGCAGGACACACGTCCTCGCGTGTGCGAAAGCTTCGGGAAGCGCGCGCGGATGCATTTTGGTGGGGGGAAGTTCTACTAAAAATGGCCGATAGTTGCCATTTTCAAATTTCACCAGGAACACTGTGGCATCTTAACAGTTTTCGACATGTGATTTTCTAACTTTCATTTTCATTTCTGGGGTAGTGCGTGTTTTGCTCTGTTTCATAATCTGTGATTTTCGGTGAACGATTTTTCTCCGATTGCCTTTGCTAACTGTGAACTTTTGTAATTAATGTGAAAATTTCAAGAATATAATTCAGTTATTCAACTTTGGACTTTCATTTCTACAATAGCACCTTTCTTACAGGAGGTAAAGCTGTAAGTGGCGACTGTGGTCTTTTAACAGTTAGCATCCCATATGGTTTAACACGGTAATAGAACTTTTTAGAACTTTGATAATTTTTGGACGACTTCAAGTTCAGGTGCTGAAGCCGATACCCACCCCACGTCGTGCTTCGTCCCTGACATATTATCAGATTGTGAGTATATGAAATAATTCTCTTTTAAAACTCTCTCTTCAACGGAGATAATTGTCTACGTCGAAACAAGAACTACATTTATTTTTATTTTGAACTTGGAGCTATATGGCTAATTGATATCAAGGTTATTACAGCCAGGAAACAAGTGGGGCACATTTTATAACATACACATCTAGTTCACTGGGACACTGTTTATCAGAAGCCGACCCATACTGATTTATATTTAAACGCTAACAGCTGTCATCATCCGACACAATGCAACACTGTATTAACTACATTGGTTCACAGAGCAAGAAGGATTTGTGATAAACATAGTCTTGCATGTGAATTGGACTATCTCCTGAGAATGTTCTTAAATAATGGTTATAGTCAGGGACAGATTAGTTACGCATTTAAACAGAAGGAATATCGATAGAAAGATCATATCGATACCAAGGGCCTTGCCTTTCTGTCATTTGTGGATGCCCTAAGTTCCAAAATAGGTAGACTGTTGACACAACATGGAGTCAAGACAATTTTCAAACCACCCACTAAAATTAAAAACTTGGTAGGCAGTATTAAAGATGACCTAGGTTTACGAACCCCTGGTGTATATTATATACCATGAGAATGTGGCCGTGGTTACATCGAACAAACACAGCGGTGTATTGAACATGCAAGAAATGTTCGTCTTGGGCAAGAATAAAAATCTGCGGTGGCCAAACACAAGTGTGCAAGAAAGTCATACATTTAATTTTGAAACAACTACAATTTTAGCCTGGATCAAAGATTTTTGGGCCAGTGTTATTAAAGAAACTGTAGAAATCAGAACCGATTCATTAGTTAACAGGGACACTGGTTATCAGCTCAGTGCAGCCTGGAATCTGGCTATTAAAATGCGGAAACAGTTTCACCTTGGTAATGAACAGAAGAGTGGATGACATCATCGTGCTGTGTAGGTTTTTGTCTTCCAGCAGCGGTAAACAAACATTTAGTTTAAAATGAGGGCTGATAGATGCCTTCAAAACATCCCACAAGTGTGACATA
Organism: Vandiemenella viatica; assembly: GCA_031002005.1. Lineage (NCBI taxonomy): Eukaryota > Metazoa > Arthropoda > Insecta > Orthoptera > Morabidae > Vandiemenella > Vandiemenella viatica. Next base: position 257,778,875 of record JARYHS010011408.1, on the reverse strand, counting down.
TTTACGCAACTGGAAGCCCGAGAAGAGTTTATTTAACCTAATTACTGTTCAAAAATAATATATCTTATGACTGACTATCACAGAGCAATGTTGTTGTATTGGAATGACAATCTCGAGTAGAGCTGAGTCTTTTTTTCCTTCTCTTTCTCTTCTGAAATGACTATAACATTCTTCTAGATTAGAGATTCCAAACCCAAGGAAAATAAACACATGCCCATGTGGGCGAAACCCTTAGCTGTACACCATCGAAAGTATGAGGATTAATCAAAACATTTTTCCTCCTTAAAAATTTGAATTTGGCGCAATTCCTCAAATCTACTTGTTTAACTCACTGAAGTAGCAACATTCTGCATTGACAAGTGGTAGTACTGCATCTGCTTGCAAAATGCCTGATGTCGATGTTCGTTTTATACGGTGTTCTGTGATTGAATTCTTCAATGCAGAAGGTAAAACGTCCATTTACACACATGAAAGGCTGAAAAAATGGGTACAGTGATGCAGCAGTGGATGCCAACACTGTTAGATGATGGGCTCATCATTATAATGAAGCTGAGGGGGCAAACGCCATAGGCTGATGAAAAGCAGAGTGGCAGGCTAATGACTCCACGCAACACTCAGTGAGTTGATGCAATCTTTCATGATGATCACCAGGTGACAACAGATGAATTGTGTTGAATTATCTCACCATAAAGGCAGTGTGTTGAGGATATTCAACAACTGGTGTACTGAAAAAAAAAAATGAAAAAAAACAATTCAATGTTAACAGACAAGAATAAAGAGAAAAGAAAAGCAATAGCCTCCAGACACTTGCAGCACTTCCATATGGAGAGAGAGAAGTTTCTGAAAAAAATTGTTACCGGAGACGAAAGCAACAAAGCGATTTCATGTGCAGCAGCACTGCAATACGTCAAGACACAAGAATAATGTCTTCAGAATCCTAGCACTATTCATGATTTATTAGTCACTTGAAAGCCAACAGCAAAGTGGAGCCTTTGACTTCTATCCAGTCTTCCTTGTATTATGGGATCACTTGTAACACATCTACAAACTTGTCAAAACCATTTAGGAATAGGCTTAAACCATAGAAGAAATACAGTAAGAAATAGTGGATGTAATATTTACTTACAAGGAGAGGTTTCCACAGCAGGCAAAGGAACTGGAGAATGAACAAGATGGATTTATAGTATGACATGCCAGATACCTCAGCCTCAACCATTGTCCTAGGGACTCTTTATTTATGACAAATAGACCGTTAAAAATTTCAAAATGCGTTTGCTGAATGTACAAAAAGTGTCAGATGCAGAAGCTGTGGGATAAAAGATCATATTAAGGAGTCGTAATGATATGCAAAGGTTAATAGGCTTGACACCAGTCCAGTTTTTCCCCCCCTGTACCTCCAAGCAATTTTTTATTATTATTCTGTGACTGTAACATTACAAATTTATTTATACCACCATTTATGACAATATAAATTTATTTTTCTTCAGAAGATTTACAATTTTTTAAGTAATAAGCATTCCACAAATATTTAAAACAAAGTTGTTACCACACCTGGAAAATTTTACGGCAAAAACCAATCTTCAGCAGCATACACTTTTCATTAATGTCATAGGGGAGATATATTACATTCATATCTTTAAATTCTAGTACTTTCCCCATTAATTTTGAACCATATCAGAACAACTTATGTGTAAAGTATTTGCACATGAGGATGCTATTAATATACATTTATCGTGACAAAACGTTCACAGGGGTCAGTGATAAACAGCTTGTTGTGAACTATGACCATGATGAGTAGCCTTTGGATATTAGGATTGTTCTTACAGTTAGGCAGTCACCACCAGATTGGATAACCTCAACCAGGAAAGGTATGTTGAAATCAAAGACACTGAACTAAATCATAACTATATTCTCCAGAAAAATTTTACAAGTTCGTAGCACAAATCTTTTAGGCACCGAAATTCTTCACCAAGTTAATTGACTTCAGGAACTGTTAAATGATTTGAGTTAGGCCAACCCTCAGAACCCCTAACTACTTAAAGTCACATGAGGGCTTGCAAGTATTTCAAACATGCACCAAAAAAATAATTTTTTTTTTTTTTTTGTAACAGTTTAACGTCCCTTTTTAACAACGTGGTCTTTAGAGACGGGAAAGGATGGGGGGCAAGGAATGGGAAGGAATTCGGCCATGGCCTTTTGAAGGAAGCATCCCGGCATTCGCCTGGAGTGATTTGGGGAAACCATGGAAAACCCAAATCTGGATGCCCGGACGGGGATTCGAACCGCCGTCCTCCCGAATGCGAGGCCAGAACGCTATCCGTTACACCACCACGCTCGGTACCAAAAATTCTAAGATGTCTGGCAGATGCTTCATCATGGTACCGCCCGTGGCTGAAGGCCTGCTGCCTCACACCAAATGACCTTTACTAACTGGCCACAAGGAATTCTCACAGCTCCTATTTAAAGCAGAGCCGTGCGAATGAGAAAAATCCACAATTCTCATGACATCACCCAAGATTTCTGGGCATTCAGATTATTACAAATGATTTGAAATTTTTACAGTAGATAGCTGTGGTAAATTCACTATTATTGATGAAAGGAATATGACTTGAGAAGCTAAAAATCAATAAGATGATCCAATCCTGGTGAGATGGGTATATAATTATAAATTGTATATCCAAGAAAATAAGCCCAAGGGCAAGGAAGAAGGAACAATATAAATGAATTGTAATGCTTATGTTTTTAATAGAATAATAATAATATATTATAAAAGGAACAGTAAGATAAGTAAATGAAAATTGTTTTCTTTTTGTGAAAGTTAATAAACCTTCTTAGAGAAGTAATTTTACTTTAGCTAAAAGACGATATATTTTTAGCAGTGGTGCTAACCCTGGAATTGGGTATAGAAGTAAATTAAAGCCAACAAAACTAACCCGACACTGGAAATTATAAAGTATAATTATTTTTATAATAAATAATTAAGGAACCTGACCCTTGAAAATGCTATTAAATTGATTCATTAAGTCATTTTTGTTTTTATATTTTAAATCATCTTTTGAAATAATGCATCTTTCGAGCTATCATTACAAAATTTATACAAAATATTGCCATGAATAATAATAAAAATACAATCTGTTTATGTAAGATTTCCACAATAACTCTTTCTTTTCCCACAGTAATTATTTGAAATGAACAGATTTACCACAACACCTTGAGCTACAACCAAAATCGCAAATTAAACTGTAAAGACTTTATTTAACCATCAAAACCATGTTACAACTATCTCTTACATCATCTAGTTACTTCTGTTTACTGCTAATCCTCTGTACACTTATTAAACATGAAAATAAAAATTATCTCAGTTTTCCTTCCAAACTGTGAATACCTTTGCATATTGAAAATAACAACTTTCTCCCCTGTCCCTTTTTCTGCTTCTGGCTTTGCACCGCATCGACGTTGAGGTCACTAGAGGCGGGAAGGGACAGATGGGAAGGGGCAGGTGGGAAGGAATGGTCTTTTGAAGGTACCAACTCAACATTTGCCTGGAGTGATCCAGGAAAACCAGGGAAAATCCAAATCTGGATGGCCAGACAGAGACTTGAACCCTTGTCATCCTGAATGTGAAGCTAAACTATTACCGCCTACCCACCATGCTTGGTCTCTTCTTTTTTGTCATTTAAATTCTAATTTTCCCTATACTTTTCATTCACTTTTGTAAAATAAACCCTTGCTTAGTTATGTAAAACTACCATCTTGGATTTACATACATCATTCTGCTAGAAATCTCAATTTATTGAACACCGTTTCTTTTGCCACCCCTTTCGATATTAATATCCCCCTCAATTTATAATTTTGTTTAGTAATAATTCCCTTTCCCTTAATATGTTTAATAATTGGATATTTCTATTTTTCCAAAATCATCCCTTTATGTCCAATGCTTTAAACATCAAAAACCACTTTACTCTTGGCTTTTGTGTCATGAAATCCTTTAATTTAATCATAAGTTTACCCTTTAAATGTAACTAGGTACTTTCACAATTTTTATCTGGTAGAAAGATTACTTCACCACCTTTCCTCATATTTCTCCCCCAAAACATCAAATGTAGTAAAACTGAATAACTTTCAAAATAAAATCCTCCCAATCAAAAAACTTATCTTGAATACTTCTTATTATATTAAAAATTTTCCCAAATTTCTTTCAAATATCACTCCGTTTCTCGTGATTCTAGACAACCTCGGAATGAAAAATGTGTACCCTACATTACACCTTCTGCCACCTTACACTCTTGGCTATATCACACCTCTGCATCTGAGGCTTCCCAAATCCAATTTATATGTCACATATAATTTCCTCATAGATGAAGAGCTACAACAAAATGCATTAGTGTGAGATAACTGATCTGTCATACTATAACACAGTGGCGGCCGAAGTGATTTGCTCAGGAAGTGACAACAATGAAATTTTTCGATGGTTTAGAGATCATTATTGAGGTGAAAGGTGCCTGGAAAAACAGGAACTTGAAACATAGAAATTTACAACGTGTGAAAGTCTCATTACCTGCAGGTATTGCCAGATTAAAGAAATTATGCTGAAATTAATCAGTGATAAATGCTTTAAACTGACCAAACGGTAAACATTGAGTAGTGATTAGCCAAAAACTGACAAGCTGATCTACAGGCAGTAGCCTGGAGCCCCCGATTTTTGAAGGGCTCCTGAAAGTTAACTGTTTTTTCTTTAAATAAAAATAATCGAAGTATTACGAAAAGCATGAAAATTATTTTTTGTTTTGTTTTATTGTAGTGTACAATAAATAAAAGCAATTTTCAAAATATTATAAATTGTAAAATTCATTTGTTAATTGAAAAATATATGGTAAATTCGATTAGTCATCTACAAAACCTTTTCTTTATACTTATAAAATACAGACAATTATTTCAAAAACAGAGGGAATCCAAATTTTTGAATGCCTAGGTCCCCATACCTTCTTAATCCGGCACTGCCTTCGATGGCCACAACGACAGTGGAACACATTTCGCTTCAGAATCGTTTCCTGTTCCTTACGTAATTCTTCGTAAGAGGATCTAAGAAATGGAAACAATAATGCCTTCTCGCAATGACAAAGCTTCTGGGCAGCGTTTCTCAACCTTTCTCAACACGAGTACCATTAAATTGTCAAAAATAATGCTGCGAGCCTCTAACTTACACGGGCCTACCCTGTTTTGAATTTCTGTGAAAATTCAGATATGAAACTGGAAGTGAACTATTAAATGTTACTTACATGTTAATCAGACCAGACCAGATAAATAATAATGTTACTATAGGCTGGGCACTATGCTATACCATCCACCTACATGCATAAACTAAAATAAAAGATGCTAAACCGTACACCATTTATTTTTATTTACTTCACCACTCACATTACCAATCCTACCACCTACCGTGCGTGGTTCCTCACACCTCTTTAAAACCATTAGTAAACCATCATTTACCTAATATCTAGACAAAGGTACTCTCTCTTATGCCATCTGGAAATGAATAGACTGTTCATTGTAGAAACAATGCTGTTCTATCCTCATCCTGGAAATGAAACATTTTTGCCCAGTCATTGAAATATTCAAGGATTTTAAAAAGTTAGGCATACAGCCTTATCCAGTACAAATATGATATCAAAATTTATGATATTCTGCCTGTGGATCACCTGAACTATTTTCTTGGACCACCAATATTCCGCGAACCACAGGTTGAGAAGCACTGTTCAAGGGGGTATTTAGTTGAATGTTACAAAAATGACAGCTTCTAATGCGCTCAACCAACTGTGTTATGAGCTGCAGCGTGTGACAGAATGAACTTGTCTCCATTCGCAACTAACAAAGCAAATCCCCACCCTGAAAATTTCAACGAGAACACTAGAGTGCATGCGCGTTTTGTGACATCTGAAAACTGTCTCCACGACAGCAAAACAGTTCACTGATGTAGCCAACAGATGGAGTTCAATATTTTCCCTAGCTGTCATATGTTATCATAGGGAATGCCACATTTATAAATATTTATTTTTCTTGCACTATATTTATTTTTTAATTTATTTATTCTTGATTATAATTGGTGACATGTCACAGTGTCATTGCATCTAGAGTCGCCACTGCTATAACATTCACGTTTTCAGAGCTGAGATGGGACAACAATCTTTTGAAAATTGTCAATTTTCCTGAACTTTGCTGAAGCAGGTAGTGTCATGTGAGTAAAAGTAACTAATGACTGGATTAGACTTAACATTCATAAATCAATCTTTACTATTATAAAATTTCACTATTGCTGCTGCTTTTAATTAGCAGAGAAAGCTATAAGTAATGATAACATGAGCATGAAACTATGGAATTATTGGTGGCAGTTAAGGATTTAGACAATAATGAATCAACTGCAATGAATTAATTGTGAAATTCTCATTGAAGGGTAAGAACGTACTAAAACTAGAAATGTTACAACTGAAGTTGTTCTTAGAGAGTAGGTACTATTTAAGCAGAGCTTCTCCCTCTCTACAATTTTTGTGCAGAGTAAATAATACCACTGAAAAAAATTAATGATTTACTAAAATATATTAATGACCAAGAATAGTTTTTAACTGTTATCTAGCATATTACAAACTTTGGTAAGACTACAGAATATTTAATCACTACTTACCAAATTGACAAAGAAATTAATAACTGCAGTGCCACCTCCAAATACTATTGCAAAAAGAGCAGTAACTGAGTCAAATGCAAGTGTAAGGTTCCCTTTCAATAATGTCCATATGGACTCTGATAGAGAAAGTAAAGTTTCTACATTCTCTCGGCCAAAACTGATAAGAGCACCCACACTGAAGAGTTCTGTAAAACAAGACATATGTAAATACAGGAGAAAAATAGCTTAGTAATAAAAACTGCTCCATTTAGAATTCTGGAAAGAAGCCATAGATGTTAGAAAATGACACTGAAGGAGAAATGCAAAAAATCTCAAAAATGGTCTTAATAAAACATGCTAAGGTATTAGTCACAAAATCTAATTGAGAAGATAACATTTCCATCTACAGAAAATTGTTAATTGTTCCAAACTTTATGATGTTAAGTGTGACCAAAAATTATCAAGAAAGTTATTTATAAATTTAAAAGGTTTTAAATATTATCTACTAAACCAGGAAAAAACAATGGATAATAATTATTATTTTGACAATTCACTAAAAGCCTAAACTGGATTCTTGTATCTCCAAGCACAATTAATAGATTGTGACAAAGAAATTAAAGTTTTGTTTTTTATACATAAGATAGGATAGAGAGAAAAAAATCTTCACTTACCATAGATGAAGGCAGGAGCACCAGATGAACACAAGAGAAAAAATATACACACTACACAACCATAAATGACATATTACCTGGAGATTTGCCAACACTGTCTACAAAGTTGTCCCAAGTAGAGAAGACAGCTCCTGAAGTGACAACAGGACCAACAGCATCTGAGTCAGTATTAGAGCTGACCCATGCTTGGTACACCCTATCCCACAGTTCCAGAAATTGGTTCTCAAGCTGTGCTCCCTTCTGAGGTTCAACATCTTTTAGCCAGCCTTTAACCTATCAACAGCAGAGTTCATACTTAATTTAACACTTTCTATTTAGAATCTCAACTCCAAGGACATAAATTAAAAGGAAACAAAGTACGAGAGATATCCAGAAAAAAAGGTTAAAAACGCAGTTAAAAATCGAAAAATGAATATATTTCAACCAAATTTACAGGGTACGTTACAAAACATGTCTTTATTTCTCCATATAATAGCCATCAAGTTCAATGCACTTCTTCAGCCTGGGCACCAATTTTTGTATACCCTCCTCGTACACACACTGCTCGACCTCCAAAAGCCAATTTTCCACTGTCTCTTTCACTTCCTGATTGTTTGATAAACATTTCCCACCCAAAAACTCTTTTAATTTGGTGAAAAGATGATAATCCGAAGGTGTGAGGTCCAGGGAATAGGGTGGATGGGTTACAACATGCCATCCAAAGGATACAAGGAGGTTTTTGGTGACATGAGCTGTGTGGGGTCTTGCATTGGAGTGAAAGAGGGACACACCGCAAGTCAGCATTCCTATCCTTTCGTCTTTAATATTATTTTTAAAATTTTTAAGGTCTCACAATAAGCGACAACATTGATGGTGATCCTTTTGTCCATGAAATCCACTAACAAAATGCCTTTTCTGTCCCAAAAAAACAGATGCCATAATTTTCCGCTCTGACAACTACACTTTCAACTTTTTGGCTGTTGTGGAACGGGTATGACACCATTGTTGGAACTGCCTTTTGGACTTGGGAGTATAGTGACGTACCCAAGTTTCATCTACAGTGACAACTGAGTCAAGAAATGCTTCACCGTCCGTTTCATAACGTTCAAGAAATTCAAGTGTGGTCAAAATGCGATTTCAGCGATGCTCCAGAGTCAGCATTTTTGACACCCATCTTGCACACAATTTCCTGTACTCAAGCTTTTCTGAGACAATTTCACCATGACACTATGACATATGTGTGGGAACATTTCATGAAGGCTGTCAATAGTCACACAATGGTCACTGCAAACTGTTTAATCAATTTCCTTCAGAAGCCCTTCTGAAATGAGAGACGGCCTCCCACTCCTTTCTTCGTCATGTGTGTCAGTGCGACCTTCCTTAAACAACCTACCCCACTTTTAAACATGGTGATGTGATATTACCTTAAGCCTATAGGTTTCCACAAGCTGACGATGGATTTTGGCTGTCGATTCTTGCCGCAAAGTGAGGAATTTGATGACACAGCGAATTTCACATCGGCAGAAGGTGGAGCGAACAGCCCCTGCAGAGGTTAACAGAAGCTCCTTCATTGACGACATATCTCAACGGACTAAATTGGAGTGGAGCTTGGTTTGACTGTTATGGACCTCCATCCATGCAGGTGTGCCAACCTTTGAAAAAAAAACTTTCCCTGCGCCCTTCAGAGCACTTGTAACTCTTTTTCCTGGATGTCCCTTGTAGACCAACCATCTTCCAAACTTTAAGTAACACAAAAAAGCACTACACAGGCACAAAAAATATAATAATTTAGGCATTATTATTATTTGTGAATATAGAAATTGAGGCATATGGCTAGGACAGTGTCTGCGCTATGTTGCACTTGCAGGGCTAGCATATACCAAGAAGAAAATGTGCTCTCATTGATTTCTCATCTTTATAAATAAGGGCACTGCTTAAAATATTGATTTGATTTTTGGTGTTTTGTGAAATGATTCTTGACTGCAGACATCCTTCCTTCCACTTTGGCAAGTGATGAGTCTACTTTATCTCTCCTTTCCATATTAATATCACCTCATGGCATTTTTACCTGCTCCAAGTGGTTCTGAAATGTATTGAGTACATAAAATACATAACAATTCTTTATTATCCTGGCCATTCATACCAATTCACTGTATTCCCACAGCATAGCCTCTTTTCTGATGCTGTAATGCACTTTACACTTCCTGAGTTTTCAGGAGTAACTATAAAAAAGAGCTCATTTTTTATAACATACTTTCAAGAAATAAAAACTTTGAAAAATTGTTTGTATAGAATACATTTCATGATTCCTCTTGTTGGTGTATACATTTTTGTAGTTATAAAAATGCCATTGTAACCAAAGCTTTGTACTAATATTTGTAATAAACTCATCACAAATAATAATCAAGCATATTTTCCCTAAGAAGTTAATTGCTGAACTTTTTTTTTTTGAGGCAGCTTCCTTATTGACAAAAGCTTTGAAATAACATGAAATAAAGAATTCTTAAAAGCTAGTATGATGAAATTAGAAACAAAAAGGCTAAGGTAGTTAAAAATATAATAATTTTTAACAATAAAAAACATCTTTATAAATCTAGAATTAGTGGGTGCTTCATGAGTACTCACTATGTCAGTTACTGGAACTTCTGATTAATAACAAAGAATTACCCATATCTTTTAGAACAACTTATTCAAAAGTTGCAAAATTTCTGCTTTCTTTTCTTAAAAATGAATCAAAATAGACAATTTGGAATTTATTTGATAGGAAAATTGATGATTTAAAAAAATAATAATAAATAAAATGCTCCAAAATTTTAATGACATATTGGACAAATAGAGAAAGTAAAGAAATTGAAATATCTGGGAGAAATAAATGTAGAAAATTGTTTAGATAAATCTGCTATAGAAGAAATGTTACACAAAATGGAAAGTTCATATGGTATTACTAAGAATTTTTATAACAAAAAGTGCTTATCTTAAAATAAGGCACTACAACTCAGTTATGAAACTGGAATGTCTATAATCAAGTGAATGTTTATATGCAAGTGAATGCTTATTATTGAATAATAGATTGGATAAATTTGAATTATTAAAAAGAACAAACATGAAAAAATATTAGTTCCAATGAAAATAACAGAACTATGGAAATTAAAAAGTAATAAGGAAATTTATCAAGGAATTACAACAGAATCGATAAGAAAAAGAATATTGCTGTTTTTTGAACATATCTAAAGAATGGATGATAACAGATTAATAAAAAATATATTCAATTACTTTTGGCAGAAAATAATTGTGAAAACATAGATTTTGCAGGCGGTTGTTGCAAAACCTTCTGTCTCAGCTTTAACCATGGTCTACCTTGGATAACTTCAGTTCTTGCTATGCTACATTAATTTGGTCACCACCTGGCTTGATTTAAACCCCAAGCTAGGAAAGAGTATAGATAGTAAAAGTAACAAGTCTATGCTGGTAGATAGTCACTATATTCTTCAAACTGAGCAAAGTCACAAACTGAACTAGCATCGGACAATGTTTCCAAAGATATAATTGCAAATTTGATTAACCAATCGAGCCAAACCAAAACCCATTGTTCAAAGTCCAACTAACTGATATATGAAAGCAGATAAAAGTTGATCACACACTTCAAAAGTTCAACTTGCCTGCCGATGACGGCGCACCAAATGGCATAAAATGCTACCTCAAAGCTATCTGAAACTTGCAGACCGAGGAACTGAGCGACTAAGCGGTATCTACATTGTGTCACAAAGGAACACAGTAGCGTGCTAACTGAATTTGGAATACATCGTGACACAAAGCAACATAGTTGTGCTCAACTTAACCTGGCCCAATGAAGGCGAGGAAAAATCTGAGCTGCTATTTATAGAAACGTCCGTGGGAATGCAAAGACTTCCGGATTCCCACCAAAGTAGTCTGATAAACTGATCAGATCTCACGCTTGTAACTTGCATCAGATTTTTTACCTTGGTTACTTAAAATGTTCCTATCACTCTGAAATTTTGAAAGTAGCTATATCCTTTAAAAATAGCATTAATTTTAATCCTTATAAAAAAAATTCGTAGCTTCAATGGTGTAGCCGTAAAAAAAAAATGATTTTCTGAGCTTCCAAAAACCTGTTAATAACTTCTACAATTTTACATCTATGAACTTGAAATACCTTTCATTTTACTCATAATGGACTGCCCTTTTATTTACTATCAAACAAAACATGTTTACAATTTTCAAAAGAGTGAAATAAAATTCGTCAACCAAAAACAGAATCTATCAATCTAAAAGTGACTTTAATTAATTCTGAGTATTCCAAAATGATTACGGTGCAAATTTGAAGTCTCTAACTACTTTCTTTGATTTATTATTATTATTTTTATTTTGTGAACTACTCTAAGTGAAAGCTTGAGAATGATGCAATAGAAAATACTATCTCAAAACTGTTAAAATCTGATTTTCTAGCTTGAAATAACTTAGTAACTGACTTTAGAAATGATATGCATTACTATTCAATTTAAGTCGCGGTTCTGAGAACAAATTTTGTTATGCAGTTACAAAATTTTTAGGTTACCTTACATAATCAATAACATGCTGGATTCAAAAGGTCAAGAAAGATTTAGAAAAAAGTAAGAGGAGAAAATGAAACTATGTTCCAAAGTAAAGGAGAAAAGAAATCTGGTCTGAAGTTGTCTGAAGAGAGAAGGAAGAAACAGTGTGAAATGATGAAGGAATATCAGATTGAATGGAAGTAAAAGCAACAACAAAGGATGCAGTATTGAAATTGGCATATGGTCCTAGTAGGCCTCACCGAAAGAAAAAAAAAATGAAATAAATATAACTGCACCATATTCATGTACGATGCAATATTTGAGGCACACTTGCACATCAATATGTCAGACAAATGTCAATCACATTAGAATATCAGCAATGACCCTCTACTACTATGTCGACTACACATTGCCAGTAGAATCATAGTTCAGATAATTTATTATTAAAATCATAATCAAGAACTGTGGTTGAATTTGTTTTTGGAGATGCTATCCTAACACATTTTGGTGTGTTGGGTTTGGAATTTAGTCTAAAAAGAAATTATTTACAGAATGATGAAGGAAAGACAGACTTGCCAGTGTGGCTCAGAGCATTAAGGAGCCATACACAAGATTGGGGAGGTACAGTGGGGCAGGATCGAGTCCTGGTCCTCGCATACCAGCATTGCGATTTTCTGCAATCATAAGGCGAATAACAGCTTTGTACCCAATCTTTGCCTTATAAACTATTACACAAACAAAAATTACAATTAGCACACACAGAATATAGTTAGAAGTTTCGCCGACTGATGACAACACATCCACATCCACCTCCCTCACCAAACCCTAGGCTTAGTAAGCCAGTAGTTCGACAGAGACACGTTTCAAAATATAATAGCAGATTCAATCTAAGTTTGGAAACTGCTATAGAAGAGATAGATAGACAAAGAACAAAAAGAGAGGTGTTATGGTGCCATTACTGAAACTGAAATTTAAAGCTTTTTCATTCCTCAGTTTTATTCTGTTTAAGAGCTGGTTAGCACAAAAAAAAAAAAACTCATTTCATGGTTATGCCAAACACCTGCTCAGTTTACCCTTATAATAGTAAGTTAACATAAATGAATCTACATTATTAATTTCTTGTTAAAATTTGATAAAAATAATTCAAAATGGATCTTACAAAGTCTACACAAAAACAAATTCTATTATCAGGGTTGATTTTTGAGCATTATCTCAACCTTGTAATGTCCTGTGAGGAACGATGACGAGTATTTTTTATCCCCTCTCTTTCTTGTTTTTGCATTTGGCTTTAGACCTCGACAATGTTGAGGTCATAAGAAGCTTAGAGGCAAGATAGGACTGGGGACGAGGAACCAATGTATGGGTAGGAATTCAGTCATGGCCTTTTGAAGGAAACATCCTGGCATTGGCCTGGAGTAATTTGGAGAAACCGTGGAGAACCCAAATCTGGATGCCCAGACTTTTTTTGGTGTGTATCAATGACTACTCCAAGCTGCTTATCCATGCAAGGTCTCCAATTATTGATTCAGCAGACAGCGCAGCAAATTTATTGCAGATAAGCGCATCTGAGTGGGAAATAGTAACAGCTGTAAAATTCAGTTGGCATACATTGTTGGATTGTTGGTGAGAAGGAGCAGCCAAGGATGGGGTGGGCATGATAGTCCCTTTGGGGGGGGGGGGGAATGGGCAAATGCAGATGAGAGGATCAGCATGTAACCAATTTAACAAAACATCATCTGATATCTGGATTTTTCCCCCTGGGGTTGGTCACTAAGAAGTGAGCTGTGGCGCACTTTTGACAGTGATTGGCTGAAACTATGGAGGAGAGTGTATAGTCTATGAGTGAAGGTCTTGCTGATGGGAGTGAGGCGAGGACGCCGGACAGTCTGTATTGCCAGTGCTGGCAACACGAACCAACTGGTGGGCAGGGCAGACTTGCCAGGAGTTCCCGCCTAACTGTGCTACACCAGCCGACCACTAGACTCTCTGCACAGTGGTCCTCTCAACCCAGAATGCTGGGAATAAACACTTACAACCTAATTCAACCCAGTAAAACAGCCTGAGATACCACTCATAATCAAATTTGAATTCATAAAAATACTGTTTCACTATGTAATAGTAATAAAAAGACTGATTAAAAGTTTAATTAAAGTCAAGTTAAACGTTTTACTGTGAACCCTATTTTCAACTACCCTCCATCCTTATGTTACTGGATGATGTACTTGCATATCCTTAGCAAACAAAGTAGACATTAGAGCCTTATGAAACTGAAAATATGCCCTAAAGTTATAATAACGTTCCATATATTAATGCAGTTTCATAATAAGAAATCACAAAATTGTTAATGCATTTTTACTTTTTGAAGTGGTGACTACCAAAGCATAATCATGTTGGTTAAAAAAAATTGAATGTCATATACAACATAAACAATTTTCTAATGAAGATTTGTGGAAACTGGTGTAATACTTTCCTTTTAATGATCATATATTCTGTCCTCATATCTTGTTATCATCGCCTAACAGAACTTTTATTTTTGCCAGTATCCATTTTCCTGTCATCAAACAGACTACATCTCAGTTTACAAATTTACATCAAACTTCAACTACATTGCTCGGCAAAAAACGTAAAGCAGCAGAAAGGGAAGAGGGAATAAAATAAAATTTCACAGGTTGAATGGGTATGTAATGTTATTACAGTGATATAAATAATAAATTAAAGATAAATTAACCCACGACATACCAAAGTTGATGGCTGCGATGAGAGAAAACATGGAAAGCTGACACCCAAATACAATATTTCAGTATTAACCTTCATGTAGAAGAGAAATTAGTCATTTGGTTCTGGAAATGTTTGCACACAAATTACCCCACGGGGTAACATTCTGTACGCACACACATCTGGAACCAAATGGCTCATTTCCCTACTACAAGAAGAAGGTTAATACCGAAATATTGTATTTGTGTGTCCACCTTACGTGTTTTCTCTCATCGCAGCCATAAATTTTGGTTGTGATGGGTTAATTTACTTTTTCTTTATTATTTATATCACCTAGAAGCAGTTTCCTTTTCCCTTAGTTTCATTATTTCAGTGATATGAATGATATGTTGGGCTGAATCATCTTTTTTGCGCTAGGCAGGTGCCAGTGTTGTGGCTAAATTGACCTGTATGAGGTTATCAATGTAACTAATAGTTGGCTTCCCCTTACCCTTCTGCTGTTGCTGTTTGATCTTCTTTTGATTCAGAGAATCAAGGGTTTAACCATTTTGTGATGTTGTCATTTCTCATGGCATTGATTCTTTCTTCTGCTGCAGACACCTGTGAAGGTATCATGCTGGCAGTCACAAAATGATTGTTGGCCAGTCAAGTTTTCCAAGCAATTACCTAGCTTCCACAACAAAAGCTGTATGTACCACAATCATGATTCTTTGCTATGGAGCAGTCCATTTCCTGACATGCAGCATACACATGATCAAACTGTTGGCAGTCAAAACACTGTAATGGACCACCTAAACGACCAGTTTCTCAATTAAGATTGAGTTTGCACATATTGTCAATCTCAAAGAGAGGCCAATATTCCAGCAGTATAAAAGAAATATTAGCCTTCCTTGTTTTGGTATCATTTACAGCACTGACCTTAGCTTCTCCCTCAAGGTGTTATGAAGGAAAAGCTGAAGTTTTATGCAAGATACTATTAAAAATATCATGTTTACAAGCTTTACTGAACCTGGACAAAAGGTAAAGCCTCTACCAGAAGCCATCAAACAACAGCGTAAGCCTTGACTGTTCTCATGGTGTATGTGATCATGGTACCATCTGCTGTCTTCCATGAGAAAAATCTATTTATGACTGTTGTCACATGGTCATACAGATTCATATATTTTTCAGCAAGTTTCACTACATTGTATGGGGAAGGAATTGCAGAGAAGCCTGGTATATGACATATCCACCAAGAGCTCGCCAAAGTGATCATCAGTGTCCATTGCTGCTGAGACTAGGATCCAACGTACCCTAGTCTAATAGGGAAACAAAAGCCACCCTCATTAGGAGGCTGTTCTTCAGTAACACAAAGACTATCTGTTGTTTGATGCCCTTTTGTGTAATGTCTTCGCCACTGCCACCATTATTATAGAGGCCTTTGTGGCGAGCTTTGAAATTTACACACTTACTCCTTGCTGCTAATGGTTAACAACTCTCTTGTGAGTGTGGATACTTGGTTGAAGTGGGCTTGAAAAGTTCGCTACATGTTTCATCCTTCCTTTCTCTGTAGCTCTGATTTTCTCACCTTCTTTTCCTTATCTATTGTTTGTTAGTGCATGATCAGATTGGAAAGTATTGTCATCAGCAGAAAGCGTACAGTATGAGTGGGAACAAACTTCCTGTCATCAGATTCCTTGTAAGTAGCAGTGACTACAAAACCAGGCACAGAGCTGCAAGCAGAAGTTCCATTAACAGGCACATGTAGAACCTACACATTCCACATGTTGAGCTCGAAGGTTCTACAAAGAATTCCATGTTAAAAACAATGGCACTAAAACCATCAAGTGTAAGTCAATTGAAAGATCCAACCAATAATATGGCAAGATGTTTCCTTCTCCTACGTCACACATGATGTTTTCTCTGATACTGACTATCACAAAAGAAGTAAACAAATACAAAACAGGCTTCTTCAAGGAAAACATATTATCTTGAAACAATGTAGGCAACTGAACACAAAACACAACTAATCAGCACTAAAACAAAAAATGTAGCCTGAGCACCACAGCCCATTATCTTTCATTGCTGTAAGGAAAATAGTGTATATAGGTTTCTTTGGGCAGGAAAATTTGAAGAGTCAAGCTACCATGTAAACAACAAGAAATACCACCAATTCTCTACTACTGGCATTAAGATGACAATTACACTGAATATGACTAAACCTTTACCAATGTTTGCTTAAGAAATAGCAACATTCTGTATATACTGCACAAAAACAAAAGTGCTGTACAATTCCTAAAAAGTTTAGGCTGACTGTTCATAATAGTTGTAAGTTGTTCACTGAGCAATCAGCTTGTAGTCACTATTAATAATCACATTTCACATGTATCACACATCAACAAAAATAACCACAGTTTATCCATCCTATTAATATTTCTTTAGTTTAGTTAAAACACAACACTTACCAATTTGGAGATGCCTTCTCTGCCATAAACATAAGCATTATCCACAAGAGTATCCATCTGATCTTGCCAATCTTCTGGAAGTAAACCAAAAAGTTGTGAATTTCTCACTAATGTGTTGTTAATAGTACTTCCCATGATCTGCACCAGGTTTATTCCTTCTGCATATACCTACAATTAGAAGCAAATATTTAGTAATATATTTTATCAACCTGAAGAATGTTTTCAATGTTAAATTTATTGATTATTCACTTTCCTCTTTCTTTGTTGCAGAAAACCATCAAATAAAATGTTTTAAATTATAATGAGAGGGATAAAGGTAATATAGAAACAAAGAAGGATTGGGAAAATAAATTCAACACTTGCCATAACTGAGCAAAGCAAGAGAGTAGCAAAACCACAAAGAAAATAGAAAGATAGAGATAAGCAAAGAGAGATCATGAAATTCTGAATAAGCCTCACCACTCCTGGCTTGCTTTGTTTCCAACAGATAACAACATTTTTTTTATTTTATTTTTCACATTGTGAGACTACATGCAAATCCATCCCCTGTAATGTCTCTTGTTTCTTTATATAATTAAGAATTAACTAAAAGTACTGTGATTTTCATTCATTTTTTTAATGATTGTACTGTGCTTCTGTATTCATTTTTGGCAAGTGATGAGTTAAAAAATTTCAGCTATAAATCCTTCATTAATCATGGAATATCAACTCTAATTTTTGCACATTAACAACTATTTTCTGCACTGCTCATTTTCTAAATGTTTCTTTTCCCTCCATCTGATATAATCGTCTTGTTGTTGTTTGAGGATTAGTGCCTTTTCTTGGGATACTACACAATGTGTCTCTGATTTTCTAAAGTGCCACACACTTGACCTGGCAATACTCTTACAGTTATGTTATACAGTTACCTCCCCACTTCTATGTTGAGTTAATGTCTTCTATTCATCATCTATAATATACTTCACACCACAGTAGAATATATATTTTTCACATAAATATTTAATTCTACATTGCTATTACATCAGAGTAATATTAAAGTATTATAAGTGTTGAACAAGTAATCTCATAGCTCAGTGGGGTAAGGTGCTTATTGCCAAAATTCAAAGTCTCTGGTTGAAATCCCACTATGGCAATGAATCTTTATGGGTTTTCCGTTGTTGTGTGAATATGCAAGAAATGTTCAACATTTTTGTCAGATCTTTGGGATATGTTTAAATTTTGATGACATCAACAGTTCTATAAAGACAATTCGGATTGACTGCTCCCCTCGGCAAAGCCTGTTGGCATTGCCAAAGTCTGATACGTATGTTGTGGATAGATGAGCATATGCTCACTACAAACAATGGATACAATAATAAAATCTAAGGTGTCTGAACCATACAGTTCAATTAATGCCAGCAGATGTGCACCTGTCTTTAACTGCCATCACACATAAATTCATAGTAGAGGGCGATTGTTTTTACTTACTCATCAGGTGAGGTGTCATCAAAAAAAAATCTTCGAAAATAAGTTAGGAAAGTGCCATTGGGAAGTTAAAATAAGGAGGATAGGAAAAATAACACATTACATACCATAAAAAAACACAGGAGGGCCAGATGACCACAAAAACAGAGACACACTATTTTGGTGAACAACCTTGTTCATGTTGGAGGTGACCTAATATGAATGAGTCAAAGATGAACCAAGAGGGAGGGGAGGGGCTTGCAAGTGGAGGTGGTGGAGGGGGAGAATGTTCACCAATGATAATTGTGGGAAAGTACCAGTTGAAGTAAGTTTAATAAATGTTCTAAAAATAAATTTTTGATCTTTTTTTATATATTCACACACACACACACACACACACACACGAGGTGTATTCCAAAACTAAGGGCCATTTGGTCATAGTAAAAACATCGCTCATGAGACAAAGTTTTTACTGACAGTAATATTCACTTTTCCACTTAATCGCCATTCACATTTATACACTTTCTGTAACGCTACACCAGCTTCTTTAACCCCTCGGCATAAAATTCTGCCACCTGGGACCCAAATCAGTTGGTAACACTCGTCGTGAGTTCGGTTCGAAATCGTTGACCACCAAGACACCATTTCAAATGCAGGAAGAGGAAATAGTCACTTGGTGAAAGATTGGGACTGTATGGAGGGTGGTCAAGGAGTTCCCAATGAAACTCTTGAATCTTCTCTTTGGTTTTGGCAGTGGCATTAGGGCGTGCGTTGTCGTGGAGAAGGATGATGCCAGACAACAGATTCCCGCAGCATCGATTTTGGATCACACGTCTCAGTTTGGTGAGCGTAGCACAGTACACATCAGCTGTAATGGTTCTCCCATGGTCCATGATTTCGATCAAAAGGACACCATTTTCATCCCAAAACACGGAAGCCATCATTTTGTGATTCGTGTACAGCGATTGCTTACACTTTTTTTGTTTTTGGTGAACCGGAATGGCGCCACTGTATTGACTGTTGTTTTGATTCTGCATTGGTGTACACTATCCATGTCTCATCACACGTAACAATGTGGGGAAACAAACCGTCTCCATCTTGTCTATAGCGCTCCAAAAACTGTTGTGCACTATGCATTCATTGCTCTTTGTGCTGACCGGTGAGCAATTTTGGCACCCACCTAGCACAAAGCTTTTGATATTCAAGCTCTTCAGTGACAATCCTGTAAAGTGAGGTTCAAGCAACATTTGG
The DNA here is from genome assembly GCA_031002005.1 of Vandiemenella viatica. Taxonomy (NCBI): domain Eukaryota; kingdom Metazoa; phylum Arthropoda; class Insecta; order Orthoptera; family Morabidae; genus Vandiemenella; species Vandiemenella viatica. The sequence goes on along the minus strand of JARYHS010011408.1, from coordinate 257,759,161 downwards.
GAATTCCATAGCCATACTACCAATTGTCAAACGCTGATCACTTCAAAGTTTCTGGTTAACTTGATCAACGATGTCGTTGGTCCGAATACTGGGCCTACTACCCGGGTGATCATTATGCACATTTGTGCGGCCATTTCGAAATTCTTGACGCCAGTGTTGAGCTTGTTTGTCACTCATTATGTCCGGTCCATACACTCATGATGGATGTCCACAGCTGATGATCCTTTTGCCAGCAAATATCTAATCACACCGCATATTTCACAACTGGTGGGAGCTAAGATTGCCGTGGCCATTTTGATCTGCTCTCATCGACAGGCACGTGCCAACTGCGGCACACCAACACTGCTATATGTTCCCCAGGAGTTAGTAGACAGCGCTGCAGGCGTGAAATGACATTCGAGCCTATCATCTGTGACATATCGTTCACCGGACCTTAGTTTTGGAATACAACTTGCACATATCAATTGATTGTACGAGGTATGTTTTTTTAAGTAAGTACCATTTTGAAATTAAAAAAAGACATGCAAATATATCTCAATAATTTTATTTTTACATGAAAGCCTGTACCTTACTCTACTTTTCTACACAATTCCCTTCAATATTGAGGCACTTGTCAAAGTAGTACCAGTTTTTGAAAACCCTCCTCATAGAAGGCTGCCGACTGACTTGTTAACCACTGCATCACAACTGTTTTGACTTCATTATCGTCGCTTCAAGTGCAGGAACAGATGGTAGTCACTGGGCACCAGATCAGGGCTGTACAGAGGATGTACCAGAGGTTCCCATCGAAAAGATGTGATGAGATCTTTGGTCTGATTAGCCACATGTGGACGGGCATTGTCATGCAGCAAAACGATGCCCTTGCTCAACTTGCCACGTCTTTTGTTCTGGATTGAACAGTGCAGATTGTTCAATGTCTCACAATAAGTTGCTGCATTGATTGTCTCATTACGAGGCAGAAATTCCACAAGCAATACTCCTTTTCTGTCCCAAAAGACTGTGCACATGATTTTCCGGGCAGAAATCGTTTGCTTGAACTTCACTTTTTTGGGTGAATCTGAATGCCGCCATTCCATGAACTGTTGCTTTGATACAGCTGTGACGTAGGCCACCCATGTCTCATCGCCCGTAACAATTTGGCTTAAGAAATCATCACCATCGTTGTGGTACCGCTCAAAGAAAGTCAATGCACTGCTATACGTTTGGTTTTGTGCACATCCGTTAACATTTTTGGTACCCAATGTGAGCACACTTTTCGGTAAGTCAAGTGCTCGGTCACAATGCCATACAAAACACTGCGAGAAACATTAGGAAAGTCATCACATAAGGAGGAAATCGTAAAGCATCTATTTTCTCTCACCTTATTGTCCACTTTCTGCACTAAACTTTCATTAACGACCGAAGGACGCCCACTCCGCCGTTCATCATGCATATTTGTGCGTCCATCTTTAAATACTCTCACCCACTTTCTCACCATTCCATCACTCATAATGTTTTGTCTGTAAACTGCACAGATCTCACGATGAATATCGATCAGTTTTAGGCCTTTAGCACAAAGAAATCTTATAACAGCCCGTACTTCACAGTCGGCGGGGCTCACGATTATCGGAGGCATCTTAAACACTCAGTGAACAACATAAACAAGGAAGAATTAGACTGTAATGGTGTCAGTGCATAGGCAAGAGATGCAGGTACCCAGTGCGCATGTGCGGAACGCCGACCGTAGCGCTGCAACCACGGTGTGACAAAACAAAACTTACAGCTCTAACAGACAAAACAAATTTTGAGGTAATCATGTGAGCTGACAGACTGTTGCTGGATGGTATGAGTTGGCAGAATAAACTTTTTGCTGTGGTCATTCATTCTGATGGTCAATTGTTGAGTTAAAAGACCAATGTAAGCAGTAGTGCATTGAAGGCAGGTAAGTTCGTAAATGAAGTGAGAGGTAGAGCAGGTGGCATATACAATAATAAGAAAATATTCATCTATGATAGAATTAGAACAGGTAGTGGTAGCTGGATGCATGTCACACATTTTGCAGCACGGTCTATTGGATGGGAAACATTCATGCCGAAGTCTAGGAAAGTCAGAAGAAAGCTTCTTCGGCTTCTAACTGATTCAAATTCGTATTGTCAGGCAACATTTCATAAGCAAGCACTGCTTCTGGATTGGCAGAAAAAGCATAGAGGTGTGTGGTCAGGATAACCAATTGGAATATAAAAGTGTTCTCTAGTGCTGCGAAGACTGTAGACATGATACTTATGCACCACTTGTGACAATGACAACTTATTAAGCAGAATGCAGCCTCATCATGAGAAGTCCTTCTCGTACCTTGGGTACACTTGAATGTTCATATTCAGCCTATTCTGTGACTAGAATTGTCCACATTATCATCACAACACTGCGGGATGCAACTCTGTCATCCATAGCTGCTGTATCCAAGATGCTAGCCAATAGCCATCATAAGAGCACGCGAACATGCAGGACACTTACTTTGTTGCCAATGAATGGTAATATCAAATATCATCATACACTGCAAAAGATATGCATCCTTTGGTAATAATGAACAACTTCAGCTCAGCTAAGCAACTCATTAAGATAAGAATTGTGTAACTCATAGCCAGGGACCTATAAGTTATTGTTCTGTAATCTGAATTTTTGAATGAATAGTTTTGTTCATTCAGTTGCCTTAGAGTTGTTCCACAGCCAATAAACAAAAACACAGATTCCACGAATTATAAGTATTTTAAATAAATGTAATGTTCACACTATTTCGTTAATAGTTTTATTTATGATATCACCTTTGCTTTCCGAATTAATTTCAGGTAATAATTAGATCATCATAAAAGGGACACTAAAAGCCTTATTTCAAGTTTATGAATTCTTAAAAAATGGAAAAACTCTTTGTGCCAGTACGAATACAAACAAGGACAGGAAAAATAAACAAATCACTAATCAAAGATGCAGGAAGGAGGGCTGCAACAAGATGAAATACAACAAACATGAATGTTTCTTCATTATCCTGAATTTTGTGTCACTACATCTCCTTTGCCTAAAATTCTGGTAGGTGATATGTTTCATTTCCATATCGATATCCATAGTTATGTATTTCTTAGTATATGATTAAAAAAAACTGTAAATAAAGATTTCAATGACATGAAGTAACATTTAATATGATGTATAAAAAGTATACCATACACAGGAAATTGCAAAGAAAATAAGTAAATCTATTTCAAATTTGAATGAAATATAAAATTTACTAAAATGTGGGAGAAGGAAAAAAAAAACTGTTTACTCACCTGAACAGCTAGAAACACAGAAGTGCAGCTGACAAAAATGATTAGCCCAAGGATTACAGCAATACTTGCAGCAGTGTCAATAGAACTCTTGATGCCATCTACAACTTTTTCATTGCACCTTACAAAAATCTAAAACATTATATTTTTTAAATTATTATGTATGCAGAAAGTCTAGGCAACAAACCTTATCTCTGTTATCATGTAAAGTAATTATAAATACAAGTCATAAATTATAAACAATTTAAGTCAAGGGCAATAACTTTATGACCACATTTGTGGCATGTTTCTAGAATACTGTAAACAGATATTAAACAACTCCAAAGAAATAATTGTAGAATTCTTAAACTTTGCAATTCCATGTACCAAATTACTGAACTGTCATCTGCCAGTGGAATTACCCATTTGTAACAGCTGTCAAGTAAAAAAAAAAAAAAAAAAAAAAAAAAAAAAACGCTACCGTTTCACAGGTAAAATAAAATATATACATGTTTACATTAACGATTTCATTTAAATATAAAGTTTTTTGTAAGAAAAGTTTCAGAATGAGATAATGAATTACCTTATACAAACCAATAACTGGGACAGGAAACAAAGCATTATATCTCTCATCACACCACACCTTCAGGTATTCACTCACATAATTTATGTATGAATATAAAATTTTCCAAATGCCAAAATAGTGACCTGAAAACCAAATCATAGTATCTAGTTCAGAAAAGTAAGCCCAAAAATTATTTTGAGTTGCTGGCAAAAGGAGATTATATGAGGAAGCTGTATTGTAACAAACTTTCTTCTGAATTATGCATCAATCCGAAACAACTGTTGGCAACTATAATTCCTGACAAACTTTATTTACCAAGAAAAACCAGCTTGCAATTTCTAACTGAATACCTACGTTTATATATAAAAAAAATTTATAGCCAATGAATTTTGGTCAACATCTGTACAAATACAAAACTACAAAGTCCTTCTCTGCATTGAAATAATGTTCTCGGGAAACTATGAGAATAAACCACACGCTAACACACGGTATTCTGGCAATTGTGTGCAAATATCTTGTTCACTCGTCTAATCCCTCGAGAATATTATATAATAATGTATTAATATCTGACCACTTCCAGTTGAAGAGATTGTTATGTTCTGTTGTTATTACTTAATTACTATACTGCAGTTTTTACAAAATCCAAACTCAATTTCTTCCTCATAATGGTGGTGTAGTAGTGTTTGTTTTGACTTTATGATAACTGTACCACAAAGTTGATAAAGCTTTAACAAATTATTGAATGATTAAAACCAATGAAACCACTGTCATTATAAAATTGAACTGTGACTAATTGTTGAATGGTAATCTTTTATCCAAACACAGGTTAAACATATAAGAACACAAGATGAAAAATTCATCCACTTGAATGCATGGATGAAAGTTTGTGAAGTCTGCTTGTTCTTGTTGTTATTATTGGGGTTTTAGGGCGCATTGACAGCGAGGTCATAAGTGCCCTGCAAAGTTAGAATTTGTTGGGAAAAGTAATTGTATCAGACAAACAAGGGATATGTATTATGTACATGGAGCATAAGAGTATAAATCCAAACTTTCCAGCAGTATGAGAAAAAAAAAGAAGCAACAATTGGTCAGTTGAGAAACAGGGGGGGGGGGGGGGCAAGAGACTGTTTCTATAAAACAGTTTGACGTTTGACATGCGACCAGCTAGAAAGCCTCCAGCATGGCATGAAAGTGACAGGATTACGTCACACTGTTAAGCGATATTAGACAGTAGTAGTCAGGATTTCTGGTAGCCATATTGATGGGAACTTGGAAGAAAAAAAAAAAAGGAATTTTGATGAGCTCAGAAATTCAAGGGTTTAAGGGTGCACATTTATTTATATTTCTAAACCATCAATAACAGTGTGTAAGAATGAGCAAGAAGAATTTTGCTACAAATCTGCAGTATTTAACAGGAGCAAAGTTTGGTATAAATTAATATGTAATAGTGGTATGTCAGAGTGAATTTTTGAGAAATAATAACATTAAAATAAAGTTATCATTATTATTTATGAATACATTACTGCAGCGAGTTAACAAGCCTATTGGTTGTGTAGAAATGACAATTTCCATATATTCTCAGTTTGCTGCTCAGTGGCAATCGTTTATAAACTATTAGTAACCTGTTGTAAGGATTAAACATTTACCGGGGTTAGATAAACAGTTTATCACCTCAACTCCAATTGTGTTACTCATGTGCCATTGAATTATCGATTGTTCTAAAATTCTTGCAGCCACCACCTAACTTGATTAAGCCCCAAACTAGGAAATGTTCACATAGTAATGAAAGTCACTGCTAGTAAGTTAAAATTCAAAGTTTCATCATATTCTCAGAAAAATTGTGCAAGTCTAAACAATGATGGCTATTGGAAAATCACCACCAAGTTCTTAGACTACAAGTTATGACAAGTTATCAGACAAGACCAAACCCCGTTGTAAAAATTTAAAAGTCACATTGAAATAAACTGAAACTGTTCTGCTGTACTACAAAATTCGAAGATGGCTGCCGCCACACTGGACTTCAATCATTTCATGCCCAACACCACCAAAACTGACAACCTCTCCGTTCCAGTGGTCACCAGCAAAAAAACACCAGAAAGCACCCGTTGACTGTATATAAAGACTCATTGTTTTCTCGACAAATCACTCCGTGTTCAAAGGTCAACTGGTGTAAAAACTGTGTATTCATGTGCCGGTCTTACAAAATAGTTAATTTTTTGCCCTCATTACTCCTATTGTTCTCAAATTTTACCAGTAGCTTTTGAGGAAAATGTAAATTTTAATCCTAATGAAAATTTCTGTATCTTTAACCGATTAGCTGTAAAACAATTATTTTCTGCGATTCCAAAACTTGCTCATAACTTCTACAATTTTACAGCTATGAGGCTCAAACAATGTTTATTTAACTTCTAATGGAATTCTCCTACATTTGATACTAAACAAGCCGAAAAAATATGAATTATGACACAATAGCCCCTTTTCGACCCTGCTAATAACTTTTTGACAACTTTGAAACTTACTTTAAATGAGTCTGTGTGTTCTCAAATGTGGTGCGTTTCTACAGTCCCTACCCATCTTCTACAATTTATTATTAATTTTTGATGTGAACACACTAACTGATGTAACCTGGAAGTTTAGCTCATTCAGACCCATTTAAAAAAATCTCGACTTTGTTTCATCCCCATCATACTACTACACATCTTTATAAGGCTTACTAAAACTTGTTTCAAATAAATTATAGTGTATTCTGAAAATGTCCCCCCCCCCCCTCTAAATTTACGTGTAATACTCAAATGATTTTCTTTTGTGCCATGAGTCTTACTTTACTATATAATGTTTAAAAAACAACCTTTAAACTGTACTGAGCTTTCCTAAACTTTAGTATGTTGCATAAGAAAAATTAAGTTTCTCTCTTGCTATAAGCTGACTTCTTATATCTTTCCAAAATATGACTTCTTGAATTTCAAATTGTGTAATTACATGTTAAATTTTTCATATCGGCTTTTAGCTTTTTACATCTTTAAACTTTTTAGTATGATTTCCTTGCTACAAAATTTATTGTCTTTTGACTGTTTCTTATCCTGAATATCTTTCAAAGTGAAGAAAATATTAACTTTAGCGAAATTACATCGAAACCAAATATTGCATATGGAAATGTTATGTTGTATCCTTCTACAGCTGTTTAGATAGATTTAGAATTTGAATTTACTATTTAAACTTTATTTATTGTCTGAATTACTGTTTAGTTTGATTTATTTCCTGAATGACCTCCAAAAATGACTCTAAGACTGTATCGTGTGGTTCACCTGAGCCCGTTATAATGTAAACAAATTTCGCTACACAAATTTATGAAATTGTAGGCTAGCTTACACTGTTTGCATTCAGCAATTAACTGATTTCATTATTTAAATAAGAACAATGTGCAAAATATTTATTTGTTGCATAATTATCACCATTGTAGAGCATAATACTATTTACTACATTTTTGTGATAAATACCGACCACAAACATTATTGTGATGTTTGTATTCAGTGAAGTACATAATGTTGATTGAAATATAAAGGAAGGGAGAGGGTGAAAGCCCATGCTGACCAATTGTTGCCTATTCTGTCAAAAACCATCAAAGAATCCACCAGGCTTAACGTTGTGATACAGCAGATCAATAACAATCATCAGTATTGTATGGCTTCACTCAATACACACTGTGTTGAAGTTTGATGCACAATTGGGACACCAGCCATTTTACCTGGTTCATCTTTGGCCCAGTCATGTGGCGAGTACTGGTGGGTACACATCAAACACCCTTGCAATATTTACTCCTCTATTTAAGATTAAGGTTTATACTGACATATAAAGTGTGTTCATGTTTCTGTGTTTATCCAAACCTGCTTAACGTCTCTTAACAGCGAGGTCTTTAGAGACGGGCCAAGTCCTCTTGACTTCATCTGAGATTAGTGATGGTATTACTTGAGAGGTCTGGTAGATCAGTGGTTAAGATGTCTGAATGGGGATCGAAAGGTCCCTGGTTCAAATCCCGTCTTAGCAGGGATTTTCAAAGGAGTCTAACATGATCTTCGCCTCTGGCACAGCTTGCTGTGAAATGCAAAGTACGCCAGAATTCTTCTGTGGTTCAGATCCCATGTTAAACTGTAGGTCCCCTGTACCTAGTAGGATAGGCGGGTTAGGTTAAAGCAGCTAGGACAGGGGCAGGATGTGCAGCCAACAAAAACCCTGTCACCAGGTCATTATAACCACACGGAATTATAATTATATTATACAGTTTTACTTTTCCTATATTTCAATTCTTGTATATATATATATATATATATTTCGGATCTCGGAAACAGCTATGGCGATTTGGATGAAATTTGATATTTAGATAACGTTTTGACTTTTAAGATTACCTAAATAGTTGTGTTCCAAACAAAAAAGCAAGTTTACAAAATATGAACAATTTTTTCACTCGGTATCTCGAAAACGGCACTAACGCCATCTCGTAGACAATTCAGGAACCAGAAAGCCTACAAATAGTTTCTCTTTGATTTCAAAGAATATTTAAACAAACAGTTCTGGTATACTGGCTGACCCATGAAAATATTAGCACTGCAAGTTTAATTGTAAAACATTTAAAAAGGAAGGTAATTAAAAATTGATCATTGGTTTTGTCAGAGGTGATACTTTACAGCAACTTCTTTGAAAATAATATCACCGGTACCAGTTATACGAGGGTTGTTTGAGAAGTCCGTGCAAAAAATAAATACTACTTACGTGTTTGGGGTAAACCCTTCTTAATTTTTTGACATAGTCTCCTTTTAGGCGTATACACTTCGTCCAACGATGTTCTAGTTTGTTGATCCCTTCCAAATAATAGTATTTGTCCAAGTCTGCAAAATATCCATTAGTGTGTGCAAACAACTCCTCATTTGAATAAAATCTTTGTCCCACCAGCCATTTCTTCAAATTGGGGAACAAATAGTAGTCCGAGGGAGCCAAGTCTGGAGAATAGGGGGGATGTGAAACGAGTTGGAATCTTATTTCCATTAATTTTGCAACCACAACTCCTGAGGCATATGCCATATGATTGTTGTCGTGATGGAAAAGCACTTTCTTGTGGGCCAATCGCGGGCGTTTTTCTTGCAGATCGGTTTTCAAACGGTCGAATAATGATGAATAATATGCACCTGTAATAGTTTTACCCTTTTCCAGATAGTCGATGAGGATTATCCCTTGCGAATCCCAAAAGACATTCGTCATAACCTTTCCGGCGGATGGAACGGTCTTCGCCTTTTTTGGTGCAGATTCTTCCTTGGTAACCTATTGTTTAGATTGTTGTTTGGTCTCAGGAGTATAGTAATGTATCCATGTTTCATCCACAGTGATGAAATGATGCTTAAAGTCCTCCGGATTCTTCTGGAACAGCTGCAAACCATCTTTGCAAACACTTCACATGATTCCATGTTTGGTCAAGCATCAGCAATCGCGGCACCCATCTTGTGGATAGCTATCTCATGTCCAAATGTTTATGCAAAATATTATGTACCCATTCAGTCAAGACACCCACAGCACTAGCAATCTCATGCACCTTAATTATTCTGTCATCCATCACCATATCATGGATTTGATCAATGATTTCTGGAGTCGTAACCTCCACAGGCCGCCCAGAACATTCAGCATCACTTGTGCCCATATGGCCAATCCGAAAATTTTGAAACCACTTATAAACTGTTCTAATCGAAGGTGCAGAGTCACCATAATGTTTATCAAGCTTTTCTTTAGTCTCCTGAGGTGTTTTGCCTTTCATAAAGTAATGTATAATCACCAAATGAAATTCTTTTTTGTCCATTTCTCACTCGACTTCCTTGATTCACACGAATGCCAAACACAATGAAATAATCCAATATGGCTGAAACTTGGTGTGCGTAAGAGATGCTACTAACTAAACATGACCTCGATACATGCCGGTGGTGCCATCTCTTGGACTTTGCATGGACTTTTCAAACACCCCTTGTAATGTAAGCATCGTTTACTTTTTGACCGTAAAAAGTGGTTGTTAGTTTGTCATTAAATACTACCACCTTAATTATAACAGGACTGATGTAAAAAAAAACAAATGATTGAAGATATGTTTACAAGTCCATAATCCTCTTAGAAATAGCACCCTTGGGCAGCTACTCACCTAGAATTACACTGCTGCCATTGGCCGTAAGCCTTCTGGAAGTCATATTTAGGGATGCTGTTGAGAGCCCTCGTTGATGCTGCTTGAATGTCCTGAATCAAGTCAAACCTTTGTCCCTTCAGCTGCCTTTTCATCAGTGGGAATAAAAAAAAAGTCAGTTGGAGCCAGATTGGGACTGTAAGCGGGGTGCAGCAACGTGGCAACATCAAATCGGGCCAACAGTTGCCTTCCACGTCCTCCCGTCTAACGAAGGCTTGCATGAGCAAATCAAAGATCAAGACAATGCTGATCGTGTTTTTTTGACCGTCGTGGGGTGATTCATAAGTTAGTTTCCCTTGGAAAACCTGTCAATTCGAACATTTACGTGCAAGTGCCAGCCCACCTATGAGACCAAGTGAACCGCGTCCGACCCGTCATCTCCTCCAACTGGACTCTGCATCACGACAATGTGCCTTGTCAACGTGCGCCGTCATGAGGCAACTGTTGGCCCGCTTCGACATTGCCGCTTTGCTGCACCCCACCTACAGTCCTCATCTGGCTCCATCTAACTTTTTTTAATGAAAAGGCAGCTGAAGGGACAGCGGTTTGACTCGATTCAGGGCGTTCAAGCAGCATCGACGAGGGCTCTCAACAGCGTCCCCGAATCTGACTTCCAGAAGGCGTACGGCCAGTGAAAGTAGTGTAATTCTAGGTGTGCAGCTGCCCAAGGGTCCTATTTCGAAGAGAATTAAGGAATGGTAAACATATCTTCAATAATTTGTTTTTTAAGTCAGTCCTACTACTTTTGGTATACACTATGTAAAACATTTAAAAAAGTACCTGGGTGACCGATCTTCACTCTGCATATTTTTTTTTTTAATTGTATTTACGTCTCTCAACAGCGAGGTCTTTAGAGACGGGAAAGGATGGGGGGCAAGGATGGGGGCAAGGAATGGGAAGGAATTCGGCCATGGCCTTTTGAAGGAAGCATCCCGGCATTTGCCTGGAATGATTTGGGAAACCATGGAAAACCCAAATCTGGATGCCCGGACGGGGATCGAACCGCCGTCCTCCCGAATGCGAGGCGAGAACGCTATCCGTTACACCGCCACGCTCGGTCTGCATATTTTGATTTCTGTTCAATATACAAGATTTCGAGTGCAGTTTGATAATAAAGTGCATAATTAAATATTAATACAGCTACAAATTCCTGAAAAAACCGCGTATGAGTGTACATACGAAAAAACATGTTCAGATAAATAGAATCTTGCCGTTTGAAGCGTCTGACCTTGTGCTTTATTAATGTTTGTGAATGAATTTAGCACTGATGATGTTCTAGCATTACTGTGACTTCACAATCTGAAGATGAAACATATTGAAAATAAAGAAAAAAATGGTCTTGATATCTTGCTTGGTTTTCGAGATATAGCATGTCAAAAATCAGTTATAGGTATAGTTCCTCATGCTTTTGGCGACGTGTCTTCTGGTCTAGGCCGTATTTCAACCTAACAACAACCACTAGGAACAAAATAAAACATTGAAAGTACATTTTCACAGTATAGTCATAGTGGTTTTGGTGGATTTTTTTCTGGTCCAGGCCAGATCTAATCCTAACCTCTTCACTTTTGAGATATATCATCTTGAGAACTATGCGAGATATTAGAAAAATAAATTCTTTATTTTCGATTTGTCTCGACGAGTTTCATATGAATTCATC